>PVKH010038349.1:0-11335 GCA_004027955.1 Chaetophractus vellerosus | reverse complement strand
TACCACCAGATAAACTGGGCCAGAAATACATGCTCCCAGTATGTGACTAGGGTTACTTTGCTCTCTCTGGAACTAGAAGCAGGGATCCATACTGGGCATGCATGCAGGCTAGTGCCATGCCAAGCTAGTGAGGGTTGGAGGAGAGGTCACCAGGGCACCACAAGATCCCACCACTTTTAAGTAGCCTTTTTCTTGATTCAGCACTCACCCTGTTACTGAAGTCCTTTAACTGTATCCTAAGGCTTTGAGAAAGATGTTTTTGCTAGTTCTTATGGGTTCTTTAAAGCTTCCGTGTGGGGACAGAGGCCTGAAGACTCTCAATCTGCCATCTTTATTAGGGCAGAGCCTCTGTCAATTTTTGTTTGTCTGAGTCTTTATTTCTCCTTCACTTTTAATTAATTCTTTCACTAGATGCGAAATTCTAGGCTGGTGGGTTTTAATTTCAACACTTAAAATATTTCACTCCATTTTCTTTTCACCTGCAAGTTTTCTGAAGAGAAATATAATTCTGTACTTGTTTCTCTATATGGGTAACATATTTGCCTGTGGCTTCTTTCAAGCTTTTCTCTTTGGTTTTCTGCAGTTTGAATATGATATGTCTATGTGTAGTTTTTTGATATTTATCCTGCTTGGTGTCCTCTGAGATTCCTGAATCTGTGGTTTGATATCTGTCATTAATTTTGCAAAATTCTTAGCCATTATTACTTCAAATATTTCTTCTCTCCCTTTTCTTGTGTCTCCTTCTGGATTCCCATCACACGTATGGTATAAACTTTTTGTAGTTGTCCCACAGTTCTCAGATAATTTGTTCCTCTTTTTGTTCTTTTTTCTCTCTGCATTTCAGTTTTGGATGGTTCTATTGACATATCTTCAAACTTACTGATTCTTTCCTTGGCCATGTCTAGTCTACTGATAAGCCCATCAAAGACCTTTTTCATTTCTGTTACAGCATTTTTTATTTCTAGCGTTTCCTTTAATTCTGCCTATATTACCCATCTGTTTTTGTATGTTGTCCACTTTTTCCATGAGGACCCTTAGCATATTAATCATAGCTATTTTATTTATTTATTTTTTTAAAGATTTTATTTTATTACATATCTCCCCTTCCCCCCCGTTGCGGCGACGCGCCGAGACTTGGTCACTGCGCAGGTGCGGCTTTCCCCGCTTGTGGGCGGCTTCTGCTTCTATTCACGGCTGGCTCTTGCTTCAGTTTGCGGGTGGCTGGCTGCGCTCCATTCACGGGCGACCTGCCCTGCCTGTGGCGGCTTTGCCCTGTCCGTGGCAGCTTTTTGCCCTGCCCACGGCGGCTCTGGCCCGCCTATGACGGCTTGCCATTCTCAAGGCGGTCTGCCCGCTAGGAGAGGTCCCCCGGAACCGAACCCAGGGCCTCCCATGTGGTATCCCAGCGCGCTCTTTATCCACTGAGCTATCTAGCCGGGCCCTCATAGCTATTTTAAATTTCTGGTCTGATAGTTCAAACATATCTGCTTGCTCTGTCTCTTCAGACTGTGTTTTCTGCCTTTTAGAATGCCTTGTAACTTTTTTTTTTTAGATTTATTTATTTTTATTTATATATCCCCCCCTCTGCTGCTTGTTCTTGCTGTGTTCATTTTGCTTTTGGTGTTCTTCTGTGTCTGCTTGTCTCCCCCTGCTGCAGCATCTCACCGAGTCGGCTCACTGCACAGCAGCCTGCCTGCTCGTGGCGGCTTTGCTTGCTTGAGGCGGGTTGCCTACTTGAGGAGGCCCCGGGAACCGAACCCCGGGCCTCCCATGTGGTAAACCAGAGCTCCACCAATTGAGCCACAGCTGGTTCCCATAACTTTTTGTTGAAAGCCAGACATGATGTATTGGGTAAAAAAGAACTGAGATAAATAGACATTTAGTGTGAAGTTTTATGGTTTTCTGGCTAGGAGTTGACTGTGTTTATTGTTTGCTGTAGGTATCAGATCCTAAAATTCATTCTGGTGTCCTTGTTTTTGTCTCCTCTGTTATCTTTGGTTTTCTGTAGCAACTTCTTAAATCAGGTCTGACCCCTTACAGTTCGTTGTGTTGTAATCTCTTCTTATTATACAGGAGCCCTATTGATGTGGGGATAATGTGTGGGGGGAGGGAAAACAATCCTATGATTTGGCCTTAGTCTTTTTGTGAGCCTGTGCCCTGGGATGTGATCTTCACAAGTGCTTCTCAGCCTTCTTCCCCACCCCCCCTTCAATGAGATAGGATAGCTAGAGAGGAGTAGAATTGGGTATTTCCTTTCCCCCTCACAGAAGACTAGAGGGGACTGGAGTTGGGTATTTTTCTTCCTCTAGACCAAAGTCTAGAGGGGGATGGAGTTTGGTATTTTCTTTCCTTCACATTAGTCTATGGCAGTCAAATTTGGTTATGCTGTAGTAAAACAGTTTCTTTTGAGGACAGTCCTTTGTGGAGGAAAACAACACTTGCGTGCTCTGGGCAATCAGGGTCTATTTCAAAATGTTTGTTTTTCTCCTTTCCCCCTCCTAGAAATATGAAGGGATTTTCCTCTAATCTTTACAGTGAGAATCTGGTGGAGCTCCTGGTGGTAAAACTCAGGAAAGCATAGGGGTTCTCCTAAGACTGCCCCCTCCCCAGAGTTTTTAACTCTCAAACTAGCTCACACTGTACCTCCAGCAATTTGTCAATTACAGTTTAAGAATTTCTACCAATATGAGCCAAGAAAGAGCTCCTGGTTCTGGGCTTTTTCTCCAGGTAAGCCATGATTCTCTGTATCACCTCTCTCTCCAGATTTTGGGGCAGCAACTTGCCCTGTGACCTCAATTCTTTGATGTATCTAAGAAAAGTTGCTGTGGGGTTATTTTCCCCATTTTTTCAGCTTCTTTCATATTAAGTCAGAAGTGACAACTTCCAAGTTCCTAACATGTTTGAGCAAAAACCAGAAGCCCTGTATATAATTCTTTCTCTATATTGCTGAATTCTATTTGCTAATATTTTGTTAACAGTTTTTGCTTCTATATTCATGAGCTATATTAGTCTGTAGTTGTTTATTTATGCAGTTTTTTTGTAGTATCTTGTCTGGTTTTGTAATCAGAGTAATATTAGCTTCCTAAAATGAATTGGGAAGTGTTGCCTCCTCTTCTCTTTTCTGGAAGATATTGTGTAGAATTGGTGTTAATTCTTCTTTAAGTGTTTGGTAGAATTCTCCAGTAAAACCATCTGGGCCTGGAGATTTCTTTTTTGGGCAATTTTAAATTGTGAATTCAATTTCCATAATAGTTATGGAGCTATTCAAATTATCTATTTCATATTGTGTGCATTGTGGTTGTTTGTCTTCTGAAGATTTGGTCCATTTCTTCTAAGTTGTCAAATTATGCATGTAGAGTTGTTCATACTATTCCCTTATTATCTTTTTTGATGTCTGCAGAGTATGTAGTGATATCCTCTGACTCATTCCTGATGTTGGTAATTTATGTTTTCCTTCTTTTACCTATTTTTTTCTTTGTAGGCTTGGTAAGATTTTTCTATTTTATTGATCTTTTCCAAGACCCAGCTCTTTGTTTCATTGATTTTCTCTATTGCTTTTCTGTTTTCAATTCCATTGATTTTTGTTCTTATCTTTATTATTTCCTCCCTTCTACTTGTTTTAGTTTTAGTTTGCTCTCCATATTCTAGATTCTTAAGATGGTAGCTTATATTATTGATTTGAGACTCTTCCTCTTTTCTAATGTATGCATTTAGTAGTATATATTTCCCTCTTGGCACTGATTTAGCTTTGTCCTACAAATTTTCATGCATGTTATTTTCGTTTTCATTCAGTTCAATGTATCTTTAAATTTCTCTTGAGACTTCCTCTTTGTCCCATTGATTCTTTAGAAGTGTGTTGTTGTAATGGTTTGACAGTTTTATCTAATTATGAATTCCAAAAATATAAATTGAATCATGCTTGTAAACTGATCTGTTCATCTGGGCATGATTGGGTTATGATTAGGGCATTGACTGGGCTGAGTCAGTAGGGCATTGAGCCCCACCTCTCAGTGGGTGTGGTCTCAAGTATAGAAGGCAAGGCCAAAGACAGAGGGGGCAGATTTGAGAAGCAGATTTTTGAGATGCAGTTCTGATGTTGGAGAGGGCCGTTTGCCTGAGAGTCTACAGCTGACCTTGTGGAAGAAGTGCTAAGCCCGGAGAGAAACACAGCCTGGCAGGAGAGAAACCCAAAGGCCTGAGCCCTGGTAGACGTCGCAGCTGTCTTGCTCCAACACGTGGACTTTGGTGAGGGAAGAAACGTATGCTTTGTGGCCTGGTAACTGTAAGCTTCTACCCCAAATAAATACCCTTTATAAAGACCAACCAATTACTGGTATATTTGCAAAGGCACCCCTTTGGCTGACTAATACAGCTGATTTTAAGTGATTGGAGATTTCCCTGTTGTTTTTCTGTTGTTGATTTCTGGTTTGATTCCTTTGTGGTCAGAGAACATGCTTTGTGTGATTTCAATTCTTTTAAATATGCCTTGTCTTGGTATATGTTATGTGGGCACATGAAAAGAATGTGTATTCTGCTATTGTTGGGTGGAGTGTTCTATAAATGTTAATTAGATACTGCTGGTTCATGGGTGTTGTTGAGTTCTTCTATATCCTTTTTGATTTTATGTCTAGTTGTTCTATCAATTTTTGGTGGAAGGGTGTTAAAGTCTTCAATTCTAATTAAGGATTTGTCCGCTTCTCCTCGCAATGTTTTCTGTTTTTCCTTCATATAATTTGCATTTTTATTGTTTGGTTCATACACACTTAGGTTTGCTATGTCTTTTTGGTGGATTCTTTCTTTTTCATTATATAATATCCTTCTCTGTCTCTCATAATTTACTTTGCTTTGAAATCTACTTTATCTTATATTAATATTACCACTCCTGCTTTCCTTTGATTAATGTTTTTATGATATAGCTTTTTTCTATCATTTTGTTTCAACTGACCTATGCCATCATATTTGAAGTCAGTTTCTTGTAAGCAGAGTGTAGTTGGGTCATGTTTTTTAACCCACTCTGCCAATCTCTACCTTTTAGTTGGTGTATTTAGACCATTTACACATAATGTAGTTATTAATATATTAGTGCTTAAGAGTGCCATTTTGATTTTTATTTTCTGTTTGTTCTTTCTGTTTCTCTTTTATAGTGTTTTCCTTTTTTACCTTCTTGTGGGTTACTTGAACAGTTTTTATAATTCCATTTTGATTTACATATATTATTTTTGAGTGCATCTCTTAGCATAACTTTTTAGTGATGCTATACATGTTACATTATAGATTCATAACTTATCACAGTCTACTGTGTTATTTTACCAGTTTGGGTGAAGTGTCAAAACCTGACTTCCCTTTATGTCCCTTTACTTTCTCCTATTTATTATATAATTTTCATAATTATTTCCATTACATACATCTAGATCTGCATCAGACTGTTGTAATTTTTGCCTCCACTACCAAGCATAATTTAGAAAACACAAGAGAAGGATAGTCTATTGTACTTATTCATATTTGCATTTATTGTGTTCTTTCTTCCTTCTTGATGGTCCAAGGTTCCTTCCTGCATTGTTTCCTTTTTGTTTAGAGAATTTCATTTAGCTCAGTTAGCTATTCTTTTAAGTTAAGTATACTGGTGAAACTTCTCTTAGTTTGCCTTCATCTGAGAAAGTTTTAATTGCCCTTTTTCCTGAAGGATATTTCTGTTGGGTACAGGGTTTGGGGTTGACAGTTTTCTTTCAGCATTTGAATAGTGTTGTGCCACTTCCTTCTGGCCTCCATGGTTTCTGATGAGAAATTTGCTGTTATTCAAATTGTTTTTTCTTTTTTAGGTTACAAGTCATTTCCCCTTTCTCTACTTTCAAGATTTTTTTCACTGTCTTTAGTTGTCACAAGTATGACTATGATGTGTCTTGGTGTAAATTTCTTTGTGTTTATCATGTTTGGATTCACTCAGCTTCTTGAACATATGGGGCTTATGTCTTTTGGGAAGTTTCAGTCATTATTTCATGGAGTACTTTTTAAGCACTCCTTATCTTTTCAAAAGGACTTTGATGACATGAATGTTAGATCTTTTGATGCAGTCTGGTCATATTTAGTATTAAAAATGTCATTCTGATAAAGAGCAGGGGTGTAATTTACCATTTTACTTACAGTTGCAGCCAGGCACTGTCTCCAGCATGTATACAATGGAAGTCCTTGCCCACTGTGAATTCATTTCTCTCACAATACAGTGACATTTCTTTCAGGGCTTCCATATTCATCTCTTTATTAAAGGCAGGTTTTGGACTTCACAGCATTTAATGGGCTCTTTATCTCTTAAAGAAAAATTTATAAAGAAGATATAGAAAAGGCAAGATAAAACTTTGAATAATGGAAATAATTTTTAGAGAAAAAGATCAATGTGATAAAAAGATTAAATATAATGTTTTGTTAAAAGGCTGGCACTGGAACATAATACTCACTCAAAGAGGCTTGGAGAGACATACAACAATACTCAAAATCCCTAATGCATCCTTCACAGCTGAGGTATTGCCACGTGGTTGACAGAGAGCCTCAAAAGCCCCCTAAACTTCTATGTTAACACTTTTTACACTGCAGATACTCTTTGTTGAACATTGTTCTACACAGATAGACTCTGTGCTCCATGAGGTCTGACACAAATCCCATCTTGTGTATGTAGCTTTCTTCAACCCTGGCCCACAAGGGGAACTCAATAAATGTTTGTCTAATAAATGACTGAATGAACAAGATATCCCTGGAGATGTATGAAAAGATATACTTATGAAAAGATATACTTACTCCAAACTCTATATCTAATTCATTTAGCTTTTCAGGAAAGCACCAGCTCAGCTTTCTCTTTTCAACCTACCCCCAACCCCTAGCCCATTCCAGGAGGCAGGCAGCCTTGCACCAGATCTTGCTTCCTTCTCTTCTCACCTGCTCCACACTGCCCCCTGACACCTCCTCAAACCTCTACCCTCTTCACCATCATCTTTACACTCTATTCCTGTGATATTGCACAGGAAGCTGGAAAAAAGTTGGAAACAGAAGCCTGTATTAGAGCTAAGTAACCAACACATACCATGCCCTTGAAAGATTTACACATACTATCTCTTATAATCTTTTCAACAACCCTAAGAGGAAGATAATTTTTTTTTCTATTTTACAAATGGGGGAACTGTAGTTCAGAGAAGTTAAGTAATTTTCCCAAGGTCACATGGCTAGGAAATGACAAAACCTGGATTTGAATGCAGGAATTCTATCTTTGGAGTCCACATCTTTTACTAGTATAAATGTAGTTGATGAGGAAAGGGAGTTGGACAGGCTGAGAATGTAGAGGTCTTGGTTTTAGACTGAGTGTACTTCAAAGGATGTGGATGAAAATTGGGGATAAAAAGAAGGCATTCCAACTTAACATCTCTAAAATGAGCTTTTGATACCTTCCAAAACCTGATTTTTCCTCCTGTATTCCCCATCTCAGTCAACAGCAACTCCATTCTTTAAGTAGCTCAGGTAAAAAACCTTCATGCCTCCCTTGACCTTTCTCTTCTTCCTACATTCCATCCATCAGAAAATCCTACTCACTCTACCTCCAAAGTGCAGAATCCAATTACTTCTTATACCTCCACCACTACTGCCTTGATGTCAGCCACTATCATCTCTAACCTAGATCATTCCAACAGCCTCCTCTTTGATGGCTCTGCTTCCACTCTTGCAGTCTAATTCCCACATGTCAACCAAAATGACCTTCTCAAAACACAAGTCAGATCATGTCACTCTTTGCTCAAAACCCTCCATTGGGTTCTATCTCAGGGTTCACACCCAAATCCTTACAGCAGCCCACTCCTTACCCCCTCCCAGCTATCTGATCTTATCTACCACTGCATTTCCTTGCTCTCCTCTGGCCCCACTGGCCACACAAACATACCAAGCAACTCCGACCCCAAGGCCAATAGAATGTGAACTTTATATTACATATACTTAAATATAAAGTGTTGCCAGCCACTGAACAATGGGGTCCAAATAATTGTCTTGAATTCTGACTGCAGACAACCTTTGGTTATGCGTATACTGTAAGTTTTCATGCTGACAGAAGATATTCAGACATACTCAGGGATTTGGGTTAGCACTGATATATGACCTGGAGATTTTTTTAACAGCCTTTTCTGTTAATTAGATGTTTTCCTTCCAATAACCTTGACTGTCAGTATTGACTAAAGGATCAAGCTATGACCTTGTCTGTTTGACCCTGCGGGCATTTCCAGGCAAAGGGAGGGTATATCAGATATTTCTCAATCAGTGAGTTAGGCAGAGATTGGCAAAATTTTTCTGTAATTGGCCAGATAGTAAATGTTTTAGGCTTTGTGGGCCATCGAAGTTTGAACGCAGCCATAGACAATATATAAATGAATGAGTGTGGTTGTAACAAGACATTATTTACAAAAATGGTGGTGGTGCTATTTGGATCACTGGCCATAGTTTGTCATCACCTGACCTAGAGAACACATGACAGTATAAGCCCATGTGTGGGGGCACAGATCTGATATGGTCTTCCTGTGGGAGTTCCTGGCCAGAAAATAAGTCACATTCCTTTTTTTTTTCTTGTACTTTCAGGGTCTGGCACCTCACCGGGCACACTGTGGATATTCAGTAAAACTTTTTTGAATAAAAGGCTAAATGAATAAGGTATAGAGTTTGGAGTAACTAGATCTTTTTCTACATCTCTAGAGACATCTTGTTCAGCCTGTCATTTATTAAACAGTTATTGAGTTCCTCCTGTGTGCCAGGGGATATCTGAGAAAGGATTTGTGCCAGACTGAAGGGGAGTTAATGCTTAATAAGTGCAGAGATTCTCTTTGGGGTGATGAAAAAGTTTTGAACTTAGTTGGTGTTTATGGTAGCACAGCATTTAAATGTAAATGCAATTAATGCCACTGAATTATACACTTAAAAATATCAAAATGGCAAATTTTATGCTATATAGATGTCACAACAGTGAAAAAAAGAAAGAAAACACTTGATCCGAATGCAATTCCCTAAGAAGAGTTTCATGTTTTTAGCAATTACAGAAGAGGTTCCTGTGGAAATAACTTTGAAAGATAGACTTTGTTTGCATGTAATAGTTCCACGGTGTTTGTTAATAACTGGTCTCTGGTTTTATAGTCACACTGAGCATATGAGATGCAAAACTCAGGAGGGGGGAAAGGAAAAGCCTTGAGTACGATTATGTGAGTTCACACATCCAAAGCAAAATATTTTTGCTTCAGACAATTCTAATCAAGGCAGCTTTGGTGTTAATTTTCCCATACATGCAGCCCACATGGCTCCCTCACCACATGCCTATTAATTCTTTTGAAGTAAATCGATTGCCTCATCCTTTCCCTGGAAGAGTCTGCACAGGGCTCATAGCAGTGCATCCTCCTTGCGCTCGTCTCAGGCTCTCCACCCTAGCAGAAGTGCTTCTGCAAAGCAACATGGCATTATGTAGTCAGAGCCACAAAAATGCCAGAAATGCTATTCCTAAGAATTTTTTCTGAGGAAATAATCAGAAAACAAAAACTATGTTCAAGAGGATGCTTCTTGCAACATTGCTTATAAAATTGTAAAAATATGAGAAAGGAACTAATTGCACAACAAGGTGGGAGTAGCTTACAGAATACTGTGCTGACATGGAAAATCATAAGTACGAGGCCTCGGGAAACACTGAAAAAATGCTTTTGATGTAATGTTAAGAGAAAAATCAGTATACAAAATAGATTTTGCTTTGTGGTTGCAAGTATATAAAGAGTTTATATGCAATCCCTATATTTTTTGTGTAACATTTATGTAACCTAAGTCTCTCTTAAAATAAGTATAAATATTTTAAAAAAAGAGTTTATATGTGGATGAGCATGGGTAGATAATGGGCAAAAATGAAAATTATTGCCGTAGGGTACAGGAAACAGACTTTTTCCCTTCAAAATATTTGTTGAGACTGTTGCTAGTCAACTTTTCAATAAAAAATGTTTAAAATAATTAAATAAACCAAAAGCACCAAAGATGCAGATTCCCTAAGGCTGGGCTAAATGATACACTTTCATTTACACTGCTTACAAACTCTTCTGCCATTCTCAGATACCCATTATAGATCACCGGCTGACATTTGTCTTCTCACTTGAGGCTGGAAGCTGCTGCTGCCTGGTAAATCTTCAGTACACGATGCACAAACATCAGAGCATCCAAACAGACATAGTCTGAGCTAGAAACATGTGCAGCCTCCGCTAGGAATGTTATAGTGATTGATTTCCTATCCTTGGAAACTGGGTCTGGGTGACAGAAAAAATTTGAGTTATATCCCTTTACCTGTAAGAACCATATGATCCATGCTTTTAAATAAGCCAGGCTAGGCTTGTAAACAAATTCATTTACCCTGCCCTGTGGGTCACCCATTCATTCATTCATTCATTCACCCACCAAGCCTCTATGAAATATCTTTCGTGTGTCCAGCATTTGCTCTGCATGAAAAATTAAAATGCATCACAAACGATCTCATCAAAATGCTCAAGAGCTAATTGGGAATGAAAACTACATCTTGGTTGCTTCATCTGTGAAGTGGAGGGAGTTAAGGGAGGATTTAGTGAGATGACCCATGTAAAAAGCACCTACGAAACAGATAACGCTCAGTAAAACTGAATTTGCCCATGACAGGCAAGAGAGGGTCCTCAGAAGCAAGGCTGCTTGCACTGGGCCTGAAGGAATGAGCGCTCTCACCAGGTGGAGGAAGGCACATGACCTTACCAGACAGAGGAACTGACTGGGGGCCTTAGGCCAGGGGGCTGGAGGATGGGAACCCACTGCTTTTGCATCCCCCCAGGAATATCACTCCATCTCCATGCACTAGCTGGGGGTTCAAAATTAGCTTACATTCTTATCAATGTTCAAATTTAATGCTTCAGGACCCCCAGCTCCGGGTGAAAATGTCTTTTGTTCCTCCCTGGGGTTTACCTGAACGCGTAGCCCTCCTGAGGCCGGAAGACGCCTCCTCACCACCTCGCCAAGCATGTTCTGTTACCCCAGGGCAGGCTTCCTGCCTTCACAGGACAGTCTTCACCAACATCCTGCAGTCTGGAGCTCTGTGGTCATTTCACTCTGGCCACGCCTCGTGCTGAGCTTGAAAGCTGCCCCTTACCTGTGTGAAGGCACAATTCTGGCTCCTCCTGCCTGCCTGTTGCAACCAGAGCTCGGTTCACTCTAGAAAACGGACGTTGGATTACAATTGGTAGCAACTTTGACTATGATTTTGCAAAAGGCAGGTTTTCCCACAGATGGTTAGTTCTTATATTTCCCTCTATCAAAAAAAAAAAAA
>PVKH010038348.1:0-11333 GCA_004027955.1 Chaetophractus vellerosus | reverse complement strand
GGGTTTATTTATTTACTTTTATGCATTTTTACCCCCCACCCCATATTTGCTGTTTTTGTGTCCATTCCCTGGGCAACTCTCTGTGTCCATTTCCTGCACTCTCTTCTCATCCTTCTCCTCCTATATTCACTGGGATTCAATCCTCGGAACCTCTGATGTGGGAGAGAGGCATCCTACCACCTGTGCCAACTTAGTTCCTGATTTTTTGGTGTGTCTCGTCTTGGCTCTCCCTTGTGTCACTCTCCTGTTATGTCATCATCTTGCTGCATGGTTCATGGGGCCTGGTGGCTCACCCACACATGTGGCCTGGGGGGCTCAGCCACATACAGCACCTGGCGACGCATCCATGTACCAGGCCTGATGACTCACTCACTCACGGGGCCTGATGGCTCACCACTCATGGGGCCAGGCAGGGCACCTGCATGTGGGGCCTGCCCATGGGCCTGGTGGCCCCTACACCTTCTACAGTTTTCTTTTTTTAATTTTTACCGGGAGGTCTGGAGATTGAGCCTAGGTCCCTCCGTATGGGAGATGGATGGCCAACCATTTGTGCCATATCCACCCCCCTGCTATATCTCGTAAGGTTGACCAAAGATACGTAGAGTTACAATCTTTTCCCATACAGAATGTTCATTTTATAAATCAGGCTCAGTTTATCACCAGCATTCTAAAAACCAGACCTAGGGAGAAAAACTAGGTCTGGGGACACATGCATGATTTTTAATGTAGTGAATGTTTAGCCTACCCTGATTATCACAAAATCAGGACAGCAATAATGTTCACATTCCATCCACTTTTTATGTATGTTTACAATTTCTTCTGTATGTTCTCCCAGTGTCTTCTTAATATCCTTAGTCTCTTCCTTCACTTCATTAAGTTGGTCCATGATATTTGTTTGGACAGCTTTGATTAGTTGCTTGATATTCTGCATCTTTTCCTTGTTTTTAGTTTGTTCTTTGGACTGGGCCATGTCTTCCTGTTTCTTGGTATGGTTTGTAATTTTTTTATTCTGTCTGTTCATCTTTTCATCTTGATGGGTTTGTTCGGTTGATTAACTTCTCTCTCTAGGGTTTTATTTAGCTGCTGTTTTTGTGTGTGTAAGTTTTCTCTTTGATACTTTGTTCTTCTTGTTCTATTTCTTTATTGTTTTCTATGTTCCCTTGAAGAAAAAGATTAGAGCTAGAGAAAGTAAAAGGGTAATAAAAGAAAAAGGATAAATTAACAATAATAGTATAAGTTAGAAGAGGAACCATATGAGACCTAGGAAAATGAATATTTAACTCATGTAAGCATTATAGAGTAATAGGAATAAAAAAGTGGAGTACCTACAGGGAAATGGTAAACCAAATTGAGAAAAATAAATAGAATGAATTAAAAGGCCAGAATGATGAGGAGAGAGAAAAGGGGAAAAGAAAAGACAAAAAGAAATAAAGTTAATAAAAGAAAGAATACAGAATAGACAAGATAGAAATAAAAACCAGAAAAACTGAGCACTAAACAAAGAGAGGTTGAATGTAAGAACAACAGAAAGCCAAAGATAGAAAGATGGAGGAAGGAAAAGAGATAGCGTTGGTAGACAAAATCGGTATAAACAGAGAAGGGAAAATCAAGGAAGAGGAGACACAGCAAACAAGAAACAAGTCAGCAGCACCTAATTAAATAAAAAAGGGGGTGGAGTGGAAGAAAGAGGAAAGAAAAACAAGGAAACAACAAAAACAAACAAACACATAAGCAAGCAGTCAAACAAAAACTAAGGAAGAGCAGCCTTCCCTCTTAGGCCCCTGTGGAGCTTCTCAGCCTGCCGGTGTTCATCAATCAATTACCCTGCAGCCTGCCCTCTGCAGGTTTTGAAGCAGGTTTTAGCAAGTAAACTAAGTTAATTTTTTTTTAATTAACCTTTTTTTAAAGAAATATAAGAGACCCAAGAAAGCTAATATAAAAATAATGTCTATGTTCTCCCTGTCCTAAAGAATCAGGTGGATGTTTGATGTCCTGGTGGATCACTCTCTCAGAGGAGCCAGGAATTGAAATGGGACCTCATATATTCAGGGTAGAAGAGCTCCACTGAGCTAACCTTTCTCATTGGGTCAGTTAGCTCTTCAGAAGGCTATCCAGTCATTTTCCCTTGGGCAGGTTTGACCCTTTGCGGTTGGATAGATTCCGGCTGATTAGGAGTCTCTCTTTGCCCCCTTTCTATTCTTATTGCTTTCTCTCCCAGGGCAGCAGGATGCAATAGCCTGTGTGAGGGAATCTCCCCTCATGTCTCCAGGTCAAGTTTAGCTCCCTTTTGAAATTCAAATGGGACCCTGGTGACTGAACTCAAAGCAAAAAAAATGATTCTCAACCCTCTTCCAGATCACCCCCTCCTCCCAAGGGACACTAAACAGGCTCTTGGAAGCTTATTAAGTGTGCTTTCTACTGCCTGTATCCCTTAGCGGCATGGAAATTTTGATAGTTTTCAGCAAGGGACTAGTCAGTTGCCTGACTCTGCCCTCTCCTAGGGCAAGTTTCTCTATCCCAAGGCAGTTAGGTAAATCAGGCTGCCTCCACAGATTTGCCTCTCTCCTCTTCATGGTGCCACCTCGAGCCAGATAGTATGTTCCTCAAAGCTCAAAGGGGGCCCAGGCAACTAAACACACAGAAAGGAAACTCCTCTCCACCATTCATCAGACCCTCCCACTCTTGGATAATACTCCCTCCTGCTGGGTGGCCAGTGGGGTCAGGACTCGGGGCTCGCAGCAGATTTGCCTTGAGAGTGGGGCTTTCCAGCCTCAGAGGAAAGAAATTCAGGATTTTACCTTGAGCAATTTATCTCTTTGTCCAGCTCTCTCCAGATTGATGCTCTGAAGCCTCCTGTTCTGTGGGTTTCCAAAACAGCTCGCTCAGACAGGATCTTGCCCCACTCAGCCATTTTTTTTGCAAGAGAGATTGTGAGTGCACACTTGAGCTAATGCCATCTTCGAGTCAACTCTTTTGAATGGGGTTCAAATCCCAGATTTGAAGCTAAATAACCCTGTGTTCCTCAGTTGGTAACTTGGCTACTATAGGCTTTTGGTTTTCTTTCTCCAAAATGGAGATAATTCTTGATTTAGGTCCCTTCCCTCCATGAGGTTATTTTGCTCATCAAATAATGTTAGTGAAGTGCCTTAACATTTAGGATGAGATTCACATGTAAAGTATTTGGAAAAAAATATTCAGCAAGTATATGTTAAGGATTAATGAAAGTATTCTGAATTATTTAAATTGAGTTCAAACACCCAAAATGTTAATTTGAAATTTCCTATTAGCAGATGATATGAATAATTAAAATTTCTCATTTGATCTGAAGGAAATTGCTCTTACTAAATTTTTCATAAACATCCAAACTGTGAATACCTTAGCTATTGCCTCTAGTTCTTCTTAAGCTGGTTCATTAATGCTAGCAATCATATCTCTAAAAACCATTAATTTTTTTCATGAGAATCTCATCATTTTGTCATTAAATTGGGGACAAATCCAGTTATTTTTCTTTGATTACCCCCCACCCTCCCTTCTATATGAAAATTTTAGGTAGAGCTGAACAGGGTTGGGGAAAACCACATAACCATCTGGATTGGTGTCACTTTAAATGGATAATGATTGACCATGAGTGGGCCCTTCAATCCCACTTCAACCCTTCAGTCGTCCACTCTCCTGTATGATGACTTCACATCCATGCTCTCCTCAGAACTACGAAAGCTCTTTACTCTCAGCTCAACAGCTGGACCTTGCTCCCTAAATCACTTAGCAAATAGAAGCCATCAGAAGAGAACTTGCCCTGCATCTACACACTTGTCTATGGCCATTACTCTGTCTCCTCTCCTTTTACAACCAGGAACGCCTGGGTTCCTACCTAAGGCCAACCCTGCCACTCGTGCATTAACCGCCATCTCCCTCTCACTGTGTAATCCACATATAAACATCCTGTTCTTTCTCATTTTGAGCCCACTCCTCCTCCAATTACCACCCTGTCTCTCTCCTTCCCTTTCCTTTCTTTTTTAAAAATAAGTAAGCATTATTTTTATTCCCAATTAGTATTAATTTTCTATTGTTGCCATAAATTATAACAAACCTAGCTACTTAAAACAATCAAAATTTACTATCTTACAGTTCTGTAGGTCAGATTCTTTAGTGGAGAATCTATTTCCTTGCTCAATCAGCTTGTGGACATAATTTAGTTCCTTTCAGTTGTAAGATTGAGGTCCCCATCTCCTCAGCTATCAGCTAAGGGCCAGTACCAATTTCTAAAGGCTGCCTTCACTCTTTGACTCCCTGCATATCTAAGGTCAACAATGGTGCATTGCATCCTGCACATGCTTCAAATCTCTCCTGCCTCTTCTTTGATTGCATGTTTCTGACTGTTATGCCTTCCTCTGCCACTCTTAAGGGCCCATGTGATTATATTGGGATCAGTCAAATAATCCAGGATAATCTCCCTATTTAAAGTCCATGTTCTCAATTCCATCTGCAAAGACCCCATTTTCCACGTAACATAACATGCTTAGAGATTCCAGGTATTGGGGCATGGACATCTGTGGGAGGGTAAGGGGCCAACATGAATCTTCCCTTCCCTTTGAAGCAAAACTCCTTGAAAGAAGTTTCAAGTTCTCCAAGTGCTCTCCTCCAGTCTCTTGAACCCCCTGAAATCAGGACTTCACCCACCATTCCATCAAAACTGTGCTTGTCTAGGTCAGCAGTGATGTCTACCAGGCTAAAGTTGGAGAAATGTAAAATCAAAATCTCCAACGAACCCAAGAAATCTTTCCACGAAAGTAGAAGAGAAGAAAACAGTTTTATTACTGAACATGCATTAAACCAGAATATGACACTCATCACAGGTAATTCGCTAGAGTCGGCAAAGACAGAAAGGAATTGTATCCTTTTATGTTGCTGAACAGATACAATCCATTTCATATGTTTAAGGTAAATGATAATTAGTTCTCAAGTAAGAGCACCATTTGCCATACATGGTTCATCCTAAATTCACCTGGTAATTGGGATAGCTGGTTTTTTCTTTAAATTGCCTTTATCCAAAGGAAACATGAATTTCTCATATCTTTATTATTGGAGTTAGATTTGCAACTTGGAGTTAAGTACCAGCTAAAGCTAGGCTCCAGTATTTCCAGGATACTGGGAGATAGGGGCATTATTTTCCTTGATGATTATATTTTAAAGAGATGGCTTCCAGGTCCTCGCGGAAATATTCTTGAGTTGTAAACGTGGCAAGAGGTTTATTAAGCCTTTAAAAAGATTTACATACATTTCAAAGAGGCTGATAAAGAACTTAACAGTTTTCTAAAGTAAATGATCTAAGAAGGGAAAGAGAGGGAATCTCTTCCTTTTATTTCAAAAGGGGGAATTAAAATTCATTCATTCATTCACTTATTCTTAATTTTTTTTACATATATATCCAAGGATCCTTTATTCTTTTGTCTATTCATCTTTTTTCTAATTTAGAAAGTCACATTGCTTTTTTTCCCCCTTCTCCCCTCCCCATCCCCCTTGCTGTTTGTGTCCATTTGCTAGGTGATCTTCTATGTCTGTTTCTTGCCTTCTCTTCTCATTTTTCTCCTCCAGGCTTCACCCGGATTCAATCCTAGGGACCTCCGTTGTGGGAGAGAGGCATCCTGTCACTTGCGCCATCTCAATTCCTGGTTTCTGGTGTGTCTCGCCTTGACTCTCCCCTGCATCTCTCTTTTGTTGCATCATCATCTTGCTGTGTGGTTTGCGGCGCAGGCCTGGCTTGCCTGCTCGCCTTTTTACCAGGAGGTCCCGGGGATTAAATGCCTAATCACTTGAGCCACATCCAATGACCAATTCCCAGGCCTGTCTTCTCCCAGAGAAAACCATCAGCACTACTTGATGGTTGTTATTTTCTTGTCCTTAAATCACTTCTCCACTGGGTTTCTAGGGTACCGCATACTCTCCTCCTACTCCCCAGTTCCACCCCAGCTCATGCTAGTGCAGCCACATGGGCCTTCCTGCTCTTCTCCAGGGATGGTCTCATCTCAGGTCCTTGCTGCTGATGTCCCCTCTGCCTGGAATGCTTTTTCCCTGGAAATTTATATGGCTTTCATCCTCCCTTGCTTCAACTTCCCCAATTTTACTGTTTTATTTTTTTCTTAACACCTCTCACCATCTACTCTACTCTGTGTTTTACTGATTTAATATTTTTATAGTCTATTTCACCCACTCTAAGTTCCACAAAGGCAAGGATTTTTGTCTTTTTCACTCACAGCTGTATCCCCAGAGTCTAGAATAGTACCTGGCACATAGAAGCTCAGTAAATATCCATTAAATAAACAACAAATAAATCCTTTGTTTTAATTTGCCAAAGGGTTGCCGATGTAAAGTACCAGAACTGGGTTGGCTTTTACAAAGGATTTATTTGGGGCAAAACCTTACAATTCCAAGGCCATGAGAAGTTCAAATCAGGGCACCGTAAGAAGTGCTTTCTTACCTAAGTCAGCCATCACATGGCAAAGCAAGATGGCCACTGATCTCTGCCAAGGTCTCTGCCTTTCTGCAGCTGTAGGCAAACCTGGCATAGGGCTTGTCTTTTAAGGGGCCTCCTCTCTAAGTCTTGGTGGCTCCACTTTCTTCCCAAGTTCAATTGTAAGCTTTCAGGCATATGGCTCATTTCTCCCTGGGCCTCAACTCTTTGAGCCTCTTGGGGACTTCTCTCTTAGCAGCTCATCTCTGGGCAAAACTGTTGTCCTTCCTCCCACATGGCCAGATCAAACATGGCAGCTTCCTTTTTCTGTGTCTATGTCTCTCTGTGTGTATCTTTGTTTATATAAGACCCAGCCAGAGGATGGAGACCCAAGCTGGCTCACGCCTCACTCACGTAGTCCAATCAAAAGCCCTAAATCGATCTTATCAAGTAATCTATTTAAAGGACTCTCAACCGAACTTGATGCAATCAATGGGTATCACTCTCACAGGAATAGATTAGTTCAAAAATGTTATCGCCACTTTTGTTTCTCAGTTCGGACCCGCTCCTTCAAAAAACATAATCTTTCTCTTTTTGGGATTCACCAAATTCAAACTGCCACATCCTTTATCATTTACAACACTTTGAGAAATCCACTTTGTGTAACTGACATTTTATCGACTATTACTGAGTTTAGAGATGTTTGTGAATGACCACTCTTAGACTGGAGGTGTTCTAAATGCCTGAATTGAGAGTGCATATGTATTTGTTTTAGTTGAAATCGTAGTTTATGCCAGATATTTTATGCAGATTATCTCAGCTAATCCTCCCCAAAACCCTTTGAAGAAGGTACTATCCCCAGTTTATAGAAGAAGCAAGAGAGTCTTCCACACGCTCTATGTGGGGTCATTGCCTGGTAAGACTGCTCAGAAACTAGCTGATATTCCTATAATTTATTTTAAGATATTTCTGATGTACATATAAATAATTCTAAAACAGCTTCAGACAAACATGAAACTCAAAATTCACGCTTTGTTCTAGAGACACCCGTGCTCCTATTGTGCAATGCCCGGGGCTGCACATAGGACCCCAGTTGTAGACTAATGCTGAGAATGCACTGGTATCCTTGCCTTGCCTTTAAGACTCCCCCCACCCACCACCATCTCCTCTCATCCAAATTGCATCCATCACAGTCCAGCGCAAATAACACCCTCTTATTAAGCCTCTTATTGCTTTCTCCTCTGAACTATGGCACTAATTTATATCTCTCATCGCACCTACCTTACACCAATTTGATTTGTAGTGGTCTGTATATGTATCATCTCTCCAACGTTGGCTGCAGACCAGTGAACGGGGACCACAGCACCCATTTCTGTATCTCCCACAGCACTGAGCACTAGAGCCCCATGTGTGTTTAAGAAATGAATCCTTGACTCAGGTTGTAACCTTTACTTTTCAGTCATTCAGTAGTTAAGTTTATTATGCACAGACGGTGGGCCAGGCCCTGTCCTGGGCACAGGTGATATAGCAGTGGACAAGATAGATCAAGTCATCCTCCAAATGGAGCCCCTTCTGGTGGCTGGATACAGGCACCAAAAGCCACAAATAGTGAGAACTGCTTTACAGAGAGTTGAAAGAGAGATTTGAGAAGGACTGAGTGGCTCCTTTGGACTGAGCATTCAGTTAAGTCCTCCCTGAGAAGGACATGTGAATGGAGTCTGAAGATGAGAAGGAAAGAACTTCTTCGAGATCTAGAGGCAAAAAAAGTTCCAGATAGAGCGAGCAGCAAGTGCATACCTAGGAATACAGGAAGCCTGTAAAGTTCATGAACTAGAAAGACAGCCCATGTGTTGACAGCAGAGTGAACCAGAGGATACATGAGAGGAGACTTTAACAGCCATGTTTTGCACATGAATTCAGAAGATATATTTCAAGACGTTTTCATTTAAACATATTACAGCTGATATTTGAGAAACTAATTTATTTTTCAAAAATGAATTAACTCTGAAGAGAATTCCATGCTTCGTAAGAAAGAATTATATTGTTGTTTTGAAGACAGTTTCTTTCCTGCTGCATTATATTTTAGAATTTTTTATTATATTAACTATGAAGTAGGTAGATTATCTAACAAACCAACACCCCATAAAGAACTACAGCATAATGCAACATTTTCAGGACCCAGTGTATCCTCAGTATATTTCTGTGTGACCTGCTCTGACAAGTGCTATTCCATATTTTTGCTTCAGTATAAATTAGCTGTAGACAGTGGTGACAATAGTTGACGTCTATTAATGCAAACTTCCCTTTATTATGCCCTAAACCTCACTGGTGTGAGAAATGCTAGTCACAAGATGGTCAGCAACAGTGATATATTGTTACCCCTCTGCTGTGAAATAAGTACAGAAATTGAGAGTATGCATTTACAAATTTTAGAGCAATCTTATACCTCCAATATAGCCAACATGTGAACAGTGTCAGAAAATATGGTTTGCAGCTTAAGTTTTGTGTAAAAGTATGTTCTGAAGACACCAAAGCAATGACAGGTAAGCATTTTAGAATGGTTCCCCTGATATGAGCTTGCACTACTTCTTTCATTAAGAAAGTCTTGCTATGAAAAAAGACATGTCATCTGAATTAAACAATGTGCTTAGTGATGTAAGAAAATTTGAATTATGTAAACGCTGATGTGTTAAATTCAAGATTAATTCTCTTTATTATTTTATAATGTGGAAGCTGATCACAAACTGAATGTGTACTGAGATATGATGAGGGGAAAATTCTGTTGAGAATGTTAAAACTGTAGAGTGAACTTGTAGTGTTTCTGCAAGATAAGAAACCAGTTTCCCGACCTTTTTTTTTTTTTTTTAGGCGGTATTGGGGATTGATCCCAGGTCCTCGTACACAGAAAGCAGGCGCTCAAACACTGAGCTATATCCACTTCCCCCTACTTTTAAAATATATAAAAATGGACATCCAGACTTTTTATTTGCCTACTATCTTTGGTATTTTTAATTATCTTAATATTCCATGCAAGGATGGAAAGCAACTTAATTTTTTTAATGACAGAGAAAAAAAATCAATGGGGAAAAATAGAAGTTAGAAACTTGACATAGTTTTTTTTACATGTTTTTGTGATAGTTTCCATAATGTAACACTAATTATCAATGAAATAGGTGATGAACTAGATATTGCACCTCTGTAAAAAGTTATGAGATACTTTGTGAATTCAGTAGAACATTTTGAATTTTATTTTTCACATACAAGAAATTCTTGGATACAGAATCTATTTCTTTCATCCAAAGATAATATAAATATAGCTAAAATTTACAGAATAAATTGTCAAAACTGGCTGCTTATGAAAAGTTAAAGATGAATAATTTTTTACTATAATTTTTAATTTATTGAAGTATGTCACTCATACATAAATATACATAAACATTATGTGTGTAGTAATAGTTGTGAACTTACAAAACAAACATACATAATATCATACAGGGCTCTTACACCTCACCCCACCACAAATACCTTGATTGTTGTGAAACACTTTTAATGAGGAAAGAGCATCCTCAAAATATTACTACTAACCAAAATATCTTACATTTGGTGTATTTTCCCCCTACACACACTATTATTTTTTTCATATCATTTATACATAGACATCCATAAACAATAAGTGTAGAGTAAAAGTTGTGAACTTACAAAGCAAACATGCATAACATCACACTGTGGTCCCATACATCAACCCACCACCAACACCTTGCAATGTTGTGAGACATTTGCTACAAATTATGAAAGAGTATCGACAAAATCTTACTTCTAACTATATCTTACATTTGGTGTATTTTCCCCCTAGCCCATTCTATTATTATTTTTTAAAATATATTTTTATTACAGAAGTTGTGAACTTACAAAACAATCATGCACATGTGCAGAATTCCCATACAACACTCCTCTATCAACACATCACACCATGGTAGAACATTTGTTACAGGTTATAAAATAATATCATCAGACTATTACCACTAACCATGGTCCATAGCATACATTTGGCACACTTTTTCCATACTCCCCCATAATCAACACAGGACATCTTTGGCATAGATGCATGAATGTTACGGTATTGCTGTTAACCACAGTCCCTAGTTCACTCCAGTTGTATTTTTCCCATGCTTTTCCACATTCCCATCACCCCGCAATAGTGATGTACATCTGCTCTAGCTCACAAAGGACACTCTTGCATCTGTACCATCTACAATTCTCATCCACCTCTGGGTTTACTGTGTTATTCAGTCCCTAGATTATTCTCTAGCTTTCTTTCAACTGACATTTACATCCCTAGACTATCCTTTCCAGCCACATTCACATTTATAAACTAGCCATTACTATAATGTGTTACCATGAACTCTATACATTTCCACACTTTTATAGTAAAGTTAATTAAAACTTCTACATACATTAAGCATCAGTAGTCCATCTCAGTCCTCCTCTTATCTCCTTTAAGAATCCACTACCTACCACCAGGTCTGGAAGATGTTTTCCTACATTTTATTCTAGAAGCTTTATGGTTCTTGCTTTTATATTTAGTTTTTTTATTCATTTTGAGTTAATTTTTGTATAAGGTGTGAGATACGTGTCCTCTTTCTTTTGGCTATGGATATCTAGTTCTCTCAGCACCATTTGTTGAATGGACTGTTCTGCCTGAGCTGGGTGGGTTTGACAGTCTTGTAAAAAATCACTTGACCATAGATGTGAGGGTCTGTTTCTGAACCATCAATTTGATTCCATTGGTCTATGTGTCTGTCTTTATGCCAGTACCATGCTGTTTTATCCACTGTGGCTAGGTAATATAATTTAAAGCCTGGAAGTGAGAGTCCTCTAACTT
>PVKH010038347.1:0-11338 GCA_004027955.1 Chaetophractus vellerosus | reverse complement strand
AACCTCGATCCAAGCAATGTGGATTCCCTTTTCTATGCCGCTCAGTCCAGCCAAGCCCTTTCTGGATGTGAGGTGAGTAAAAGTTCCTACATTTGAATTTACCTTAAACTCTAAAGCTCGTTTTTAAAGAGGGGGAGGGTTATGCCAAATTATTTTTTTTTTAACACTGACTCTTCAGTAGGAAACCATTAGTGTGGGTGGGAATTCTGTTCTTGTGATTTTTTTTTTTTTCCTTAAGGAAGTGTAGTTCTTGTGGTTTATTTTTTTCCTTGAGGAACTGTAGTTTGTTTTCATGTTTCATGAATTTTTAAATAACTTTTTCCTCTAGTTGTTGCCTCTCTTCTGGGAAGCCTTGATTTTTTTACCCCTTTCCATCTCTTTTGAACATTTAAAAATGTTCAAAGTAAAGGAAGAATGCCTTCAAACCAGATTTCAGGAAATCTGTCTGATTGAACATAGGTGGGCCTTGTAATTAAACAAATGATTTGTCAGCAACTTTACTTGTCAACAGCCTTTTGAAAGTGTTGAGCCAAGGTTTTCCACAGCTAATTCTGGGGTCTGGCAAAGAGAGGGGAGATTGACCATGTGCTAGGTGGGTGTAGCTTTGGCTTGTGCTCTGCTTGCCATTTTTGGCATGCCTGCCACAAATTGCCAACATCTGTTCTGAAACTTTGCCTTCCAATCCTTTCTTAGATCTCTATTTCAAATGAGACCAAAGATCTACTTCTGGCAGCTGTCAGTGAAGACTCATCTGTTACCCAGATCTACCATGCAGTTGCAGCCCTAAGTGGCTTTGGCCTTCCCTTGGCGTCCCAAGAAGCACTCGGGGCCCTTACCACTCGCCTCAGCAAGGAAGAGACTGTGCTGGCGTGAGTCATCATCTGCAAGCACTGCTCAGGCTTCATTTGTATCGTACTGTTCTGAAAATGTTCATTCATTGGATCAGCAAATACTTTCTGGGTGCACCTACTATGTGACGGGTGCTCTGTTAGGCACTACAGGGAGATAAGGTCCCTGTCCTTGTGGAGCTCACATAGACACAGTCATCCCCAAGCCTTCTCATACTGATTCAGGCAATACTGACTCAAAACATAAACACACTGCCACACAGAGAAAAATTGCCTTTTGAGGTTAGAAGGTTAAAGCCTAAGGGAGATAACTGAGGAAGGGTGAGGCCAGTAAGCCGTGTGCATCTCTTATTGAGGCTTGAACCGGGCCACAGTGGAGGCTCTGCCCAGAAGGAGGGCTTGTAGGATGCCTTGGAGTGATGAGAGACAGCATCTGGTGCGAGAGTTGGGTAGGGTGTTCTAGGAATCAGACTCCACTCCCCAAAAGGCTTAGGTCAAGGGAGAGGCACCTCAAAGGAAAGGAATTGTGAACAACTTTCTTTTAAATTTTTTTTTATTTTTTTTTAACTTTCTGTGTGTCCCTGTTTGATTGCATCTCCTGAAAGAGAGAAAGAATGGAGTATCTAGAGTCCTACATTGATTGATGCTCCCTTCTGGTGCCCAGTTAATTGTTTAGCAAGAGGTTGATGACACCAGTTCCTTGTTCCAGAATATTGAGATTGTTCTAAGAATCAAATTGTTTCTAAACGTGAAACTTTCTTATGGGCAGAGTTCACAGTTGGTTGACATTCTCTGTCTCACTCTCACACTCTACACATAGTTACAGTGTCAATGATCAGTGACTTTCAGGCTGATATTTTTCCCAGAGCTGGCGTTTTGTGCATGCTTTACCCAGTGCATCAGCCCTACGCTCCTTTGATTTCAGGCCACATTATTTTGATCTCTTCTCATAATTCCCTGTGGTGGAATGCTTTTCCCCAAGCACCACCATCTCATGATGTCATGATGTCATGATGTCAGTCATCGCCTCATTCCGATGGTACCTTCTACAGAACAATCTTCCCATTTCCCTCCAAGCAAAAAGGAAAACCTCCCTTCTCAAAACAACAAAACAGGGAAAAGTACAAGGAAAATACATCTACTTGGAGTCAGATAGACTTGGATTCATATACCAACTTTGTGACTTAAAGCAAGTTACTAACCTCTCTGAGCCTCATCTCTAAAATGGGGCCAATGATCCTTATTTGCTAGAGCAAATGTGAGGATTAAATGAAGTAATACCCATGCCTGGTTCTTAGTGCACATGCAACAATCAGAGTTCCTTCTCCTCTAGAGTGCTTTCTTGGTAGGTATCTTTCTTAGGGAGCTTATTACTCCCTTGGTGGTATCATAGTTATTTCTATATTAGATTGTAAACTTCTTTATTTGCTGTGCTCGTAGAGCCTGGCACATGGTAGGTGTCCAGCAAAGAGTTGTTTAATAAAGGATGAAACTATACTTTTGTGTTTCTGCTGCCTTGTAAAAGGTATACAGGTAGAAAGAGCCCACACTTTGGATCAGATAGAGCTGTATTCAAATCCAGACTCTTCAACTTAATACCTCTGTGACTCTGGGCAGGCTGTGAAATCCCAATGTTTTCATGTGTCTGATAGGGTTATTGTGAAGGTCAAACCTGGCATGATGCCTAATATAGTATTACTAGTAACTTGCCCTATTTAAGGAAATCTGATATAAATTAGGAGTCTTCTAAATGGGCCCTCTCTATATATTTAAGTGGACTTATTCTAGGAAGTGTATGTTCATAAACTTGCCTTAAATGGAAAAAAGAGAATATTTGTAGGTTTGAATGAATCATTTGAAAAGTTGTCATTGTGGTCTCTCATGAACCAATTTCCCTTATTCATCTGCTGTGTATTAGTGAGAAAGACCTGCTTTCTTAGTGTTTAAATATAGTATCCCAGAGGGAAAGAAATCGCTGGCTGGGGAATAAGTAATTAAAGCCAGTGACAAAATTTTTCTGAAGCTAAGTGGATTTATTTTGTTCCAAAACTTGTGAGGTTGTTACCAGCATGATGCTTACTTGTTCTAAAGACTTTTCTAGGCTATCTTAGCAGCCTTTTGTGAGCTCAGCATTTATCATGAGCAAATGTGGGCTTTTTATCTTGTTTGGAAGTTCAGTTTTAATTTTCTCAAGTGTATTATAACAACAAGCATCCCACAGGAATTGTTGAATACTCTGGAGCTTCCCTCTCCATGAATTGTGACTGCTCTGTTTGCCAACTTGTCGTCTTAATGGAATTAGTTTTCCATGGAGGGAATCTAAATTATTATGATCATGACTTAAGCAGAAAAATTCTTGGTTTACATTCCCTGACCTAATAAGTGGTGGTTTTATACAGGGCCCAGCCATCTCTTGGGAATGAGGGAGCCATAAATACATACATGCATACATACATATATACACACAGTTTTCCTTTCACTTTCTTCTTTAATAATGTGCTTGAAATTTTGACAAATGTATGCTTTAATAAATTTTTTTTTTAAATGGTAGGAAAAGAAAAAGAAAGTAGACTCTGGTTTGGGAACCAAATCTTCTATTCCTTCCATGTTATTTAATGCCTGAAGGATGAGTGACTTTCAGATCATCCAGCAGAATAGCGATGGCACATGTGTGTTTACTGAATGCTTCCTATTCATGTTACATTGCTTCGGTTTCAGGAAAGTTGACCCAAATTATGCCCAACAGTTTCCTGTTCTACCTACAAATTTAGATTCCACAATATTTCTTTGGTCTGGGAGTAGGAAAAGTAGAAAATTACGGACAGCCAACTTCTGCCTAGCACAGTGCCTTGTACAACATAGGGGATATCAAATACACCTTGGTTGAATTGAACCCTGTTCTCCCACTGAGTATATCTCTTATAAACGTAATCATTTCTCGGTCTTTGTGTTCTGTATGTGATGCCATCAAGAGAAAACAGACTTTCTGAGGCTGGCGAACCTATGCTTCCTCTATTTTCTTTGTCCACAGTACTTACTGTGGCTTTATTGCCTGGATTGCCTTCTCAAACGGTAATTCTCTCTCCCAGTCTTTGTCGCGTCTTTCCCAACTAGATTGTAAATAAGTTCCTTAAAGGCTGAAAACAAGGGTGGGATGTTGTAAAGATGTCTAGAGACAGGAAGGGGGGAGTATATATGGAAGAAGACTTGCCATCATTGGGGTTCTACTCTTCTGCCTTCCAGGACAGTTCAGGCTCTGCAGACGGCATCCCACCTGTCCCAACAAGCTGACCTGAGGAGCATCGTGGAGGAGATTGAAGTATGAATTTGTTTTCCTGACGTCCATCTTTGAAACTCTTTAGAAGAGTCCTGCAGAGAGAGATGCATGTGATAACAGGCAATCCTGAGAATGTGGCTACTGGAAGCTTCACAGGCACATTTGCTGCCTATTCCTGTTGCCCAGGAGAGCACTATATCTCTCTTTATCTTTGGGTCTCCCATGTTTAAGAAGGGGAAATGCTGTGCTTTGTAGGTTATATCCAGATGGATGGCCTCAGAGTCCATTTGTCACCATGTTTTCTGGGTGCACTGCAGCCTAGCCCACTGGCCTGCCCAGCCCAGGGTGGCTGGTGCCTGCAGTGTCACAACTCCATGAATACAAGGGGCCAGGGAGGTAGCATTCCCAGAGCTGCAGAAGATACTGTTTTCTTAAATGTCTGTATGATGTGCTTTACTCACTGCTTAAACCCTTTTTTTGAGAAAGTACTGAGTGAGAGGGTCTCCAAATTTTGAGTGAGAGATTTCTTAAAATTCATTGTCTACACTTAGATGACAGTGGTGTGTGTGTGTGTGTGTGTGTGTGTGTGTGTGTGTGTGTGTGTGTGTGTGATTTCTGTTATTGCTTGCTTTCAAGCATACTTTTTATTGTGACAGGACCTTGTTGCTCGCCTGGATGAACTCGGGGGTGTGTATCTCCAGTTTGAAGAAGGACTGGAAACAACAGCGTTATTTGTAGCTGCCACCTACAAGCTCATGGACCACGTGGGGACTGAGCCATCCATTAAGGAGGTACCTGTACAATAATTCTCAGGCATGGAACCCAGAAGGCTTGTCAACTTTCTCTACTAAGGAGAGTTGTGTTTTTGCTTTTTTTTTCTCCGGAGAGGGCTGTTCACTTAGCTTTAGGGTATGGTCATTCAGTGTCTTGGCTTTGGCATTGAGATTGAGAAATAGAAAGATGTAATGCCTGTCCAGAAGAAACTAGGACAGACATGCAAATAAATTGTTACACTTTCTTTAAATGGGGTATGTACATCTAATGAGGTAACAGTAAGAATGCCAAACGTATTACTCCTGTTTTGTCTCCCTTTTTCTTCCTGACACCTCTTCCTGTCTGTCTGATGAAGCTTTCCACTTTGGTGGCCCATACAAAATTCTCTTTCTCCTGAGAAGTGCCCTGTTCTTGAAAATTGCCTGTTCTCTCCCTCCCCCCCTCATCTTCAGCAAGAGCTAAATCTTAGCTAATCTTTGCTGAATGACATAGTTCACCGGGAGGCATGTGTGTCTACCAGACATCCGCCAAGAGTTAATTCTTTTTCTTTTTTTCCAAGAGGAGCTTGTTAACCTGACAGAACCTTTAGTTGGAATGCGTGTGGGAAGTCTTTTTGAGTAGGACCGTCTTTGTACCCCTTGTCTGTGAGAAGGTTACCAACTCTTAATCTAAAGAATTTAAAATACAAGCTGCTATTGTTTAAATTTCAGAAGGAGGGATTTGTGTTCAAAGTTAGAACTTTCATTTCTTTGATACTTTATGAATTCTGTACTGAATTTATTGAAGTAAACAGTAAGTAATTGCCTATCTTGGATAATTTGAATTAATTTCATGCTTTCTCGAGGATATGATTTAATAAATTATTCATGTATGTGCATTCTTATGGTGTCTTTTCCTTCCCTCCTAAGCGTAGGAGGTAAGAGATACCATACTCCCTTTTAATTTCTATCATGGGTCAAAGTACAGGAATGTTGGGTCTTAATGGTTCAAATTATTTAGGAATTACTTAGGAATTCTCCTGTGTATAGTAAAAGAGATGAATTGACGATATTCTTTGTATACAGCTTAAACTTTTTATTGCCTTATTTCCAAGAACCAGGTATTTGGCTGGAGTGATTTTGCTGTCACTGCTTTTGACACAACAATTCTACTGAACAGCCACCCATTTTAACATGTCAACAGCCTAGTGATGGAAAAATGTAATTGGTACAATTAAAGGAAATTATTTCTTGTTGACTGTGAATAACACTGTCAGGAACAGGGAGCTCTTTTGTTAGATAGTTTTTTAAAAAACAAATCTGATTGAAGTGGAAAATGTTTCCTCTTAAGCAAACAACCTCCAGAATTTTAATGCCTTTAGGTTCTACTTTTTTAAAAGATTGCTTTCAGTTTTTTCCTCTCAGCAGCCCATTAATTCTTGATGGAGAGTTTACTTAGTTTCTTTCCAATATTCATTTTTATGACAGGGTTTGGTCTCATAAATATAAACTTAGCCCCAATTTGCTACTTAAAGATGGGTTGGGAGGGAGGGTAGTTTAATTGGAAGGGTGATATGATGGAAATCATGAAAGAGCATATTTTATTGTGGAAAGGCTTGAGAGACAAACAGACCTATATTTGAATTTTGGTTTTGCTTTCTTTTTTTGGTTATAACTTAGACAAGTTACTTAACCCTGTTAAATCTCAGTTTTCATTTGGAAAACATAGATAATACCTGCCATTTGAAGGATTTTGTCGTGTAGAGCCTCTCTCACAATGCCTGGCATATGTAGGCATTTAGCAAATGGGTACCTTTATAGATATTTTATAATATACTTTTTAATATACATTCATATCTTAGGTGTTCTCTCCAAAAGAATAATATTAGCCTAATTAATTCTTAAGTTTTATTTGATAGCAAATATTTAACTAGTTTTAGTTTCGTTTCTTTTGTTTTTTTTTAATAACAGCTTTAATGAGATATAATTCATATACCATACAATTCCACTAATTAGTTTTTAAATTTTATTTTTTGACCAGTTGTTTTTTCACTGAAATTTTTTATATTATCTCAGTAGTAATCTGGAAGTATCTTGCATTTTTATAGTAAGCATTCAATAAATGATTGACAAATAAATGCATAAATTCAATTTATACTGGACAGATGGAAAGAAACAACCGAATCCAAGTTTTAAGCTTAAATGCAAAATATTTGTTTTTTTCCTCCCTACCAATTTGCATTAATGGCTAAAAGACCCTCCATGTGAATAACTGGAAACATAAAGAGTCAGGTGGGAATCTTTCTGCCAGAAGATCTGGAGCTGTAATTTCTCTTTTCTTTCAGGATCAAGTCATCCAGCTAATGAATGCAATCTTCAGTAAGAAGAATTTTGAATCACTCTCAGAAGCTTTTAGTGTGGCTTCTGCTGCTGCTGCTCTCTCCCAGAATCGCTACCATGTGCCAGTTGTGGTCGTACCTGAGGGCTCTTCCTCCGATACTCACGAACAGGCTGTCCTGCGGGTATGGCTTCCATGTCCAAAAAGTGCCGCTCTGCTTGCCATTTCCAGTGCAAGTCTTTCAGAAATGTAAAGGCCATAGCACACAGCCATGAGAACATACCCATTAAACTTAGGGCAGGGCTCATTTACCTTAGCCTGGAAATGGGAACATGACCACTAGACTTGAACTAGTCACTAAAACCTTCAAATCTGTCAAAACTATTTTCTTTAGGAGAATTTTATAATGTAGGTATACTATTATGAAAGTCAAGAAAACTACCTGGGTCCGAAACTCCAGATGTGTAGAGAAGTCTTGTTTCTAAAATGTGTTCCTCAGTACCAAAACCTTTTAAACCTTGTTCTAAGACAGCCGTTTTAACTCCAAAGTAATTCTGGTGCTTATAGATGTTAAAATAAATATCAGATTCCCTCCTCTGTGGTGCCGACAGTGCCCCTTTTTGCTTCTTCATAGCACGACTCTCCTCTCACTCAGCATTATGCACAGATTTCTCTTTGTGTTAACTCTTTGAACAGAGCAAATACACAAATTTTGAGTACCCTTAGATGTTTCATCTCAAAAGAGGCATTTGTTGCTGTTTGTAAGCTAAGATCTTCATAAGAAATTAGCATTTTATTTTGTCTAAATGCTGGGGTTCCACCTAGGACAGACCATCTGTTCCATAAGTTCTTCTACTTTGGTGGCCCCTGCTGATAGCCTCCTGAGGAAGTGCCCTGTACTTCAGAGTTGCCTACCCTCTCCCTACTTAGAACTTAAATCCCCTCAGCAAAGACTAGGGTAAGAAATAACCTGATTAATATAGTTCACTGAAAGTCAAGGGGGATAAGAGAGCCAAGTGGAAAACATGTTGGCTTTGAATAGTCTGGGATTTGAGTCCTGGCCCAATCATTTAATTAGCTGTGTGGACTTTGACAGTCTCTTGATCTCTGTGGCCTCAATTTCTTCATCTGTAAAATAGGGATTATGCTTTGGATCTCATACAGTTGATTGAAGGATATATGTAAAGGAGCTAGCCTAGTACCTGGCATAGTTGGCTTTCAACAAATGATAATTATTAGTGTTATCCATTTTTCCTCACTTTTCCCATTGCCAGGACCTTCCTAAAGTATTTTTCTTGCTAATAATTATTTTTTTAAGATGCTGTAGTATACTGTTTAGAACAGGGCATCAGAAAGTAGGAAAACGATTATTTTTGATTTGGGGCCAGCCCTTTTCTTTCCCCAGGCTCTAGTGTCCTCATGTGAAAAAATGAGATAATTGGGCAAGATCACATTTAAGGCCCCTCCAGCTCTAACATTATATGATCTATCTCATCCTTAACCTAATGATGTTTTTCCAGTATTTGATCTCTGATAGCAGACCAGAGGTCAGGGAAGATTTCTGAAATGAGGTGTGTCCTCTGAACAGAGGTTGTTCCCTATAGGTAAAGCAACTCTGGAATAAGATCCTTCAGCCTTTGTTGCTGTATTAGTCAGGGTTCTCTTGGGAAACAGAATCAACAGGAGATATCTGTCAATAATATAAGATTTTATGAGTCTCTCACGTGACCGTGGGGATGCACAAGTCCAGGTTCTGCAGGCATGCTGCAAGCCAGGGGCACCGATGAAAGACCAATGAAAGGTCCTTGATGAGTTTCTGGGAGAAGTTGGCTGTCCAAAGACAAGCTGGGAAATTCTCTGAATGTTGAAATCACTTCCCCTTTTAAGGCAGTCAACTGATTGGATAAAAGCGTCATCCATTCTTGATCCAATTTCCCTGATTGACGCAGATGTAATCAGCCATCCATGCAGTAAATTCACTGGTGATCGAAGTCCATAAATGCTTTTGTATTACAATTATCCCAGTGCTTGCTGGACCTAATACCTGGACACAATTACCTGGCCGAGTTGACACATTAGTCTAACCATCACAGTTGCTGTAGATAACTTTCTTATTTCTTTCCAGTTGCAAGTCACCAATGCTTTATCTCAGCCTCTGACTCAGGCCATTGTTAAACTAGAACATGCTAAATCTGTTGCTTCCAGAGCCACTGTCCTCCAGAAGGCATCTTTTACCCCTGTAGGGTAAGTCCTGACCACATTTCTGCAAAGTGCCAGTATGTTTGTTTTGCAAAGTTAACCTGCAGCAAATATAATTAAAATGGATAGTAATAGAATCAAGACCATAAAACCAAATTTATTTAAACTTTGGTTAGTTAAATATTACCTACTAATAACAAAATCCAATTTAAAAAAAATATTGCCATTTTAGCCCATTTTAAGTGTATAATTTAATGGCATTAATTACATTTACAATGTAGAGCTATTGCTGCCATCCATTACCAAAACTTGTATCATGACAAATAGAAACTACCCATTAAGTACTAACTCCCCATTCTACCTCCCCCTAACCCCTGGTAACCTCTAATCTACTTTATGTCTCTACATATTTGCTTAGCCTAAATATTTCATATACATGAAATCATACAATATTTGTCCTTTTGTGTCTGGCTTATTTCACTTAACATAATGTTTTCAAGGTTCATCCATGTTTTAACATGTGTCAGCACTTCACTCCTTTTTATGGCTGAATAATATTCCATTTTGCGGAAGACCACATTTTGTTTATCCATTCATTTGTTGACAGACACTTGGGTTATTTCCACGTTTTGGCTATAGCGAATAATACTGCTATGAACGTTGATATACAAGTATCTGAGTTCTTCCTTTGAACTCTTGGTTATAATCCTAGGAGTGAAATTGCTAGGTCATATGGGAATCCTATGTTTAACTTTCTGAGGAACTGCCAAACTGTTTTCTGCAGCAGCTGCACTATTTTACATTCCCACCAGCAATGCACAGGGGTTCTGATTTTTCCACATCCTTGCCAACACTTGCTATTTTGCCTTTCTTTGAGCCACATCTGCTCCCCTGTGTTGGTTTTTTTTTTTTCATTTGTTTCCTTGTTTGTTTGTTTTTAATGTTATTTAGAGGCACTGGGAACTGAACTTGGCACCTCCCATGTGGGAAGCAGGCGCTCAACCACTTGAGCCACACCCTCTCCCCCATTGTGGTTTTGATTTGTATCAGTAAAGGATTTTTAAAGCTAAAAAATTTGCTTTGGTTTTAGTTTCCTTCCCTGTATATTTCTATTTGGTTCTGTTTGTTGTTATGATAAAAGTAGCTATTTTAAAATGTAATATTTGTTTATTTTTTCTGATATATGAGTAATACATGTTTATTATAGGAAAAATACAGAAAAGCACAAAAAAGGAAATACAAATTATGGGTGACTTCACAACCCAGAGCCAACTAGTGTTAACATTTTACTATCTTTTTGGTCACCTTTTTTTTCTATTCATGTAAATATATCTTCTCTATCACAGCGTGTGATGAACATATGCCATGGGATTAAATATTCTTCTACAATGTAAATGGCTGCATTCTATTGTTAGGTAAATTTTTTTAAAAATCAAGATTCAATTCTTATTTGAAACTTTTAAAAATGTTAGAGTAGTAAGTTAATGAGATAGTGCTTGTTCCTTTGGAGCATTGACTTTTAGAGAAAAATATGTTTATCAGTCATAAAGTTGTACAGGCAATATGTGAAATTATAAAAGCAAAATAATTTTTAGGGATAAGCAGTAAAATGATAGACATCATTAGGATTTTGCTATGTAATTTGAATCAGGAATTTCCTACTTTTTTTTTAACAATTTTGTTTACATGAATATACATAAACTATAAGTGTTCAGTAAACATCGTGATCTTACAAAATAAACATGTACAACATCATACGGGGCTTCCACACGTCACCCCCCCACAAACACTTTGCGTTGTTCTGAAACATTTGTTAACAAATCCTGAAAGAGCATCGTCAAAGTATTACTACTAACTATAGTCTGTATCTTCCTCCCCTATACATTTTTTAAGGATTTATTTATTTACTTTTATCCATTTTTAT
>PVKH010038346.1:0-11338 GCA_004027955.1 Chaetophractus vellerosus | reverse complement strand
GGTTAACACAATATCATCAAGAGGGTTACAGCCACAGGTCTTTTCCACACAGGCCTTTGCCACCAGGCCAGGACAGAGGGTTGGGCTATGCACACAGCCTTGGGGAAGCACTGCAACATCCACCCTTGGCTTTTCACATGAAGGTGAGTGCAGGCTGGCTTGACTTGCCTAAGGAGATGCTGAAGAAAGCCTTAGCAAGTTTTAAAACAAAGTGATAGTGACATAACTGGATATTAATTTTTGCAACAAACTTGCGATATTTGGGACTGCTGCAGACAGCAGTGGTGTTACTTTAATTCACGACAATCTACTGTTATGCACCACCTCTGGCAGCCCTCAATGCCTACTCTTTTTCTGCAGCCATAGAGCTGCTTTTTTTAGCAGAGGTGAAGCAAATCAGATGAATACGAGCTAAAGTATCCGCCTCTTGATTTCTAGGCGGAGAGGTTGTTTCTGTGATACATACCATTTAAAAAAAAATTAAAACTATGATTAACAACACTATACTTTATCTAATATTATGCCAAGACATTTTTAGATTTTCAGGAATTTTATGCACTCTTTAAGTATTCATTTGAACATTTTACTGGTACAATTTTGATTAACAGAGGGTTAAAGAATTTCTTTTAATTTTATAACACTCTCAAACACTTTCCATTTAACTTATAAAATATCAAATGAACTCAACTATTCTATTATTTCACTTTTTCCTAAGGTGAAAGATATTTTTAAGGATATGACTCTGAGAAGACAGGTTTGAACATTATGTTCTTTTAAAAGTGATAAGATTTATTTTTCTTAAGCAGCCAAGGAAATGATAAGGTTAAAGTATAAGAAGCTATTTTGATAAAAGAGATATTTTCTTTTGTATACTGATTAGTCAGCAGAAAAATGTTTTGCAAACTTGCTTAAACACACCACTGATTTGGAGAATTTTGTTATTTTAACAGAGAAAGAACAAAATTTTAACTTTGCATAAGTATACTATTTGATATTACAGCTTTTAAAACTTTATAGATAGACCCAATAAATTTTACTCAACTTTAACTACAAAAAAATTTTATTTTTCACCAACCTTCTGCATTTCTGTATTCATTCAGGTTTTGTTTTATATTTTAACTTTTCTTAATAGCCAGTCACTTTATTTTAGGACAAAATTACTGTCTTTTTCTTTAATAATAAAACTGTATTCTATACACACTACATACATAAGTTACTAAAATGATTTTAGGAACTGTCTCAAAGCAAATTTCTTAAACATACAATTACCAAGATTACATTCATTAAATATGTGACTGGCATCTTTTTGCTACATGAACACCAATACCAACCTCTTCAGGACCAGAAATCAGAACCCACTGGACAGAACAGAAGGGAACCCTTCACTGCCCCATAACAGCAGGGAGTAGCCAGACTGAGTTGACGTCCCAAATCTCCTCACCCTTCCATTCTGCCCAGTATTCCTATTACTTGGGTCTTTCCTTATATATGTATATATTTATAATCAAAGAGTTAGGAATGTTAGAGGTTCCCCCTTACAAGGTGTGCAATGATTAATAGGTCATAATGCAGCCCATCTCCCCCCACCCCCCAGAATGAACAAAAGATCCATATCACAGTGGGAATGGAGCAGATAAGGACCTTCACTCCTTCCAGGGGCCCAGGCACCACAAACCACTCCTGCATTCCAAGAATATCCCACATCCTAGCCCACTACCCCCAAGCCATACAGGGAAGAATTCACTTTTACAGCCGCTTATTGGCTCCAGGCTGTATTCTGTCTCTAACCCCTTCCCCACAGACTAACATTTCCCTGCCTATTGATGTACTGTATAAAGTTATATCCACCAACTTCCGTGGGTGGGCTGAAGTCTCTTTTCAGACCCTCTCCTTTGGGAGAGTGTAATGGTTTGAGTTTGATTTAATTATGAATTCCAAAAATATAAATTAGATTATGTTTGTAAGCTAATCTGTTCATCTGGGCATGATTAAGTTATGAGTAGGGCGTTAACTGCCACGTCAGTGAGACGTTGAGCCCCACCCCTCGGTGGGCGTGGTCTCAAGTATAAAAGGCTAGACAAGAGGAAGCAGATTGAAAAAAAAAGCAGATTGAGAGAAGCAGAGATTTGGAGAAGGAGATTTGAGAAACAGTTCTGATGTTGGAGTGAGCCGTTCACCCGATAGTCTACAGCTGCCTTGTGGAGAGACGCAACGCATAGAAAGCCTCATAGTCTTCAGCTGAACTCATGAAGGAAACAGAAGCTAAGCCTGGAGAGAAACGCAGCCCCGGGAACAAAGGAATCCAGAAGCCTGAACCCTGGAGACGTCAGCAGCCATCTTGCTCCAACACGTGGACTTTGGTATGGGAAGAAATTTATGCTTTGTGGCCTGGTAACTGTAAGCTTCTACCCCAAATAAATACCCTTTATAAGACCAACCAATCTTTGGTGTATTTCAAAAGGCATGCCTGTGGCTGACCAAAACAGAGAGCTTCTCAATAAACTTCTGGCCTGCAATCATCAGTCTCCGCATCGCAGTGAGCTCCCCCTTTTCTCCAACACATACCAATACATTATGAGAGTCCCCAAAGGAGAAGAAATAGAAAAAGGGGCAGAAGAATAAGTCAAAGATTTTTGGCAGGAAAATCTCCAAACTTAACAAAAGAGATAAATATGCACATTCAAAAAGCCCAACAAACCCTAGAGAGGATAAACTCAAATAGAACCATGCTCACATACATATTAATCAAATTTTCCAATGCCAAGGACAAGGAGAGAGGTCTGAAAGATTCAAGACGAAAGCAATGACTTGTGTAAAAGAGAATTCCAATAAGTTTAGGTGCTGATTTTTCATAAGAAACCATGGAAGCAAGAAGGCAATGGTATGAAATATTTAAAGTTCTGAAAGAAAACAACTGCCAACCAAGAATTTTGTATCCAGCAAGATTTGTTTTTTCAAAAGTGGAGGAAAGATTAAGACATTCCCAGATAAACAAAAGCTGAAGGAATTTGCCACCACTAGACCTGCTCTACAAGCAATGCTAAAGAGAGTTCTTCAAACTGAAAGGAAAAGACACTGGATAAAGAAAGACAGACCTCTGGTAATGTAACCATATGGGTAATTATAAATGCCAGGACTATTGTATTATACTTTTTGTTATGTTACTTCACTTCTTACTTCTCATAGGTGCTAAAATACAAATGCATAAAAAGTAACGAAACATCAAATGTTTTGAATGTATAATGTACAAAGATTTAGGATGTTAAATTTTAACCTATGGTAACAAAGAAAATACACTAAAATATATTTAGAAAGAAATGAGGAGGGACTCAATGTAGCACAATACAAAAAAAAAATGGAAGTAAGCATTAATGGAAAAATTGAGGTTCAAAAAGGTATAAGACATGCAAAGACGAAATAGCAAAATGGCAGAAGAAAGTAATGCATTATCAGTAGTTATTTTAAGTACAAATGCATTAATTTCTCTAGTCAAAAGGAAGAGATCAGCAGAATAGGTAAAATGGATAAATCAACTAAATGCTGTTTACAAGAGACTCACTTTAAATTCAAAGGCATAAGTAGGCTGAAAGTGAAAGGATGAAAAAAATACATCATGCAAATGGTAACCAAACTAGAGCTGAGGAAGCTCTACTAATATTAGATAAAATAGACATTAAGCCAAAAACTGTTATGAGGGACAAAAAGGTCATTATATACTGATGAAGTGGTGGTCAATTCAACAAGACATAGCATTTATAAATATATATGTACCTAACACAAGAACCCCAAAATATAGGAAGAAAATATTGACAGATATGAAGGGAGAAATAGATGTTTCTACCTTAAAGGTGGGAGATTTCAGTGCACAATAATAGGGAGAACATCTAGACAGAAGATCACTAAGAAAATAGAATACTTGAACAATACTCTAAACCAGTTAGACTTAACAGACATATAAATAACACTTCACTCAACAGCAGCAGAATACACATACTTCTCTATTGTACAAGGATCATTCTCCAGGGTAGACTATAATTTAACTCATAAAAAACTCTCAATAAATTAAAAAAATAGAAACTATACAATGTATATTCTCCAACCACAATAGTATGAAACTAGAAATCAATAACTGAGGGAGAAAAGGAAAATTCACACTTATGTGGAAATTAAACAGTGTACACTCATACAACCAATAGGTCAAGAAGAAATCACAAGGGAAATTAAGAAATATCTTCTGTCCCATGGGATCCAAGCCCCCTTTCAATCAGAAGCAGAGTAGGCATCACCATCCCCAAATCCTCAAGATTGGGGAATGAACAATGGACTAAAGTAGACTTATTCTTATTCTACTATAAACTTATTGTTATTCTAGCAATGGAAGAGCTCTTATCACTGATGTAAGGGCAGTGGCCACCAGAGGTTCTGAGGGATGGGAGAGGAAGAATTGGTGTAATGTGGGGGCATTTTTCAGGACATTGGATTTGTTTTGCATGACACTGCAGTGACAGATACAGGCCATTGTATATTTTATCATAACTTAAAAAATTGTGTGGGACAGAGAATAAACTATAATGTAAACCGTAGTTGGGTCGGCCATATAGCCCAGTGGATAGGGCGTTGGTATACCACATGGGAGGCCCCGGGTTTGGTTCCTGGGGACCTCTCCTAGCGGGCAGACCGCCTTGAGAAGGGCAAGCCGCCATGGGCAGGCCAGAGCCGCCGTGGGCAGGGCAAAAAAAAAGCTGCCACGGACAGGGCAAAGCCGCCACAGGCAGGGCAGGTCGCCTGCGAATGGAGTGCAGCCAGCCACCTGCAAACTGAAGCAAGAGCTGGCCATGAATGGAAGCAGAAGCCGCCCACAAACGGGGAAAGCCGCGCCTGCGCAGTGGCCGGTCTCGGCGCGTCGCCGCAATGGGGGGGAGGGGAGATATGTAATAAAATAAAATAAATCTTAAAAAAAAAACAAAAACGTAGTCTATGGTTAGTAGCAATGCTTCAATATGGGTTCATCAATTGTAACAGATGTACCACACTAATGAAGGATGTTGTTAATGTGGGAGGGGGAGGCAGTGGGGCAAATGGGAATCCCTTATAATTTTTTATGTAGCATTTATGTAATCTAAAGCTTCTTTAAAAATAAAAAAGGTAATTAAAAAAAAGAAATATCTTGAGGCAAAGGAAAATGAAAAAAATTATTGAATGCAGCAAAGGCAGTGCTGAGAGGGAAATTTATAGCTCTAAATACTTACATTAAAAAAGAAGATCTCAAATCTTACCTCACAACTACAGGTTCTAGAAGAAAAAGAGCAAACAACACAAAGCAAGCAGAAGGAAGGAAATAACAAAGATTAGAGCATAGATTAATGAGAATTTGAAAAAATAATCAGCAAAATCAAAAGTTGGTTCTTTGAAAAGATCAATAAATTAAAAAAACAGGGAACTGTGGGAAGATGGTGATGGACTGACAGGCAGAATGGTATGCTCTCACAAAAATAATGGAGAAAGAGTCAAAAACTCTCTGAGGGACATGTTTTGGGGGTCAGCAGACCAGGATAGTGCTATACAACTCTCAGGAAGGTAAGGGACAGAGAGACAGAGAAGCCGAAAAGACAAACATGAGTTACCAAACCTCCACAGCAGCCAGGAAAGGCTCCCCTCCCCCACCCCCAAGATATTAAGCTGGGGTAAAACCTCTGACCCACTCTAGTGGACGTAGAGAGGAACAGACATCTTCCTCCCTGTCAGCTGTTTCAAGGGAAAAGGGAGGGGAGGTCAGGGTACTTTTATTCAGTGAATTCAGCCAGCAGAGCCCATTTTGAATCTCTGATCTGGAGATTCAACACAGGAACACAGGAAAGCAGACACTGTAACACCTCCATGGAAACATGCGCTGACTAGAGCCATCTAATGGCCAGTCTGGAAACTGCATGGACAAAAATTGTTTGCCCTCTCTGTAACCAACCCCTGGGAGAAAATCTGCACCCCACTGGTGAGCCTCTGGCCCAATTTTGAAAACTTAAGCTGGGAAATTTTAAAGTCTGAGAATAAGTTGAACCAAATATCAAAGAAGAACTGTGGGGGGGGGGGGGAAACAATAGGCAAGAGAGAGAAATTAGCCATCAGAGTAAATACACCAACATATTCAGATGCCTAGACATCAGCAAAAAATTACAAACCAAACTGGGAAACAGGAAGAGTTAAACCAAATATCCTGAAGAGATACAGTATTTAATACAATTAATTAGTGATAATCACACAACTCTCCTAAATCACTTCAAATAATTTAGAGAAAATATGACTAAAAAAATAAAGGATATTAAGAAGACACTGGGGAAGCAGATATGGCTCAGGTGACTGGGCTCCCGCCTACCACATGGGAGGTCACTGGTTCAGATCCCGGTGCCTCCTAAAGAAGACAGTGAGCTGGCATGACAGGCAGGCATGGCACGCTGACACAACAAGAGACACAAAAAGAAAAAAACATTATGAGAGACACAACAAAGCAAGGAGCAGAGTTCCTGGTGCCTCCTAAAAAAGAAGGCAGCAAGCTGACATGACTGGCATGCATGGTAAGCTGACACAACAAGATGATGCAACAAGTGATGTGGGGAGGAAAAACATAATGAGAAACAAAACAAAGCAGGGATTGGAGGTGGCTAAAGTGATTAGGCACCTCCATTCCACATGAGAAGTCCTGGGTTTGGCTCCTGGTGCCTCCAAAAGAAACAAGAAGACAAACAGACACAGCAAGTGGAAAAACAACAAGGAGGTGGGGATAAATAAATAAATAAATTATATACATACATATATATATATATAAGAGACTGGGAGAGCATAAAGAACAATTTGAAAGCCTGCAAAGAAAAGTAACAGACCTTACAGGAATGAAAGACACAATGGATGAGATTAAAAATACATTAGCAGCACATAAGAGCAGATTTGAATTGCTTGAAGACAGAATTAGTGATTTCAAAGACAGAATATCTGAACTGGAAAAGACAGGAGAACAGAAAGAAAAGAGAATGGAAAAAATGGAACAGAGTCACAGGGACTTTAATGACAACGCAAAATGCACAAACATTCACATTATTGATGTCCCAGAAGGAGAAGAGAATTGAAAAGGGGCAGAAAGAATATGTGAGGAAATAATGACTGTAAACTTCCCAACCCTTATGAAGGACATAAATCATCAATATCCAAAAAGGACAATGCACCACAAACAGAATAAATCCTAATAGACCTACCCCGAGACACTGAGAATTCAGAATGACAAATCTGAGATAGAGGATTTTGAAAGCTTCAAGAGAAAAGCAAAGCATCACATATAAGGGAAACTCGATAAGATTAAGTGCTGACCTCTCATCAGAAACCAGGGAAAAGAGAAGTGGTATGATGTATTTAAAGTACTGAAAGAGAAAAATTGCCAGCCAAGAGTTCCGTATCTGGTGAAGCTGTCCTTCAAAAATGAGGGCAAGTTCATAATCTTCACAGACAAATAAAAAGTGATAGAACATGTTACCAGAAGACCAGATTTTCAAGAGATACTAAAGGGGATGCTGCAGCCTGAAAGGAAAAAACAAGGGTGAGAGTTTTGGAGAAGAGTTTAGAAATGAATATTAGGAAGGGTAAACTAAAGGAAAAGACAGACAACAAAACAATGTGACAACAGAGAGTTGAAGGACAAAATGGATGAAGCAATTCAAAGTTTTCAAGCAGCCCTTCACATCTATCCAATGAACCCTGAAATATGGAAAGAAGACCTTTCTTGGGCAAGAACACTCCAGGAGCAGCAGAAAGTGGCCAGAGGATTAAAAAGAGTGAATCATCAGCAGAAGTAATGGATTTCTCACCAAAGTCAATTCCTGACTATGACTTTGAAAGTGATGAGATTGCTGCTGTTTGTGCAGCTATTGCTGAGAAATAGAACACAGCTTCAACAAATAAAACAATGGTTATTGTGTCTGCTTCTGGGACTGTAGAGACTAACTGAGAAGGAAGATGGTGCTGCAACACCACATGGCTCTGTTTTTTATCAAAGTCCGATGAAGGAAAATGCATAGCATGAATTATTTAAGTCTGCCTTTTTTTATTATCATTTAAAGTTTTACACATAGGGACATTTATTCTGCAGAAACAGGGCAAAACTCCTATAAATCTAAATGGTAACATCATTGTATAGTGTTTGGACTATGCTTTGACAAGTTATAGTTTAGACTTAAGATTAGAATTCTGAGCAAAATGTTTTTGATGTATAAATTTAATTTAATCTAAATATATAGATGGATACATTTTAAAGACACAACTTGAAAAACAAATTCTTCAATAGTGAATAACTTGGTCAGTGTTACTAAAATGTTGACTCATTGACTTTTGTTTTATATAAACGAAACAAGTGATTGCTTTCTCTCCTAGAAATATACTGCTGTTACTATTCACTCTGTCTTCCTCGCTTCTGTTGAGTAAGTTTGTCACAAGGCTTAAATGTTTTTAAAATTCATTTTGATTCAAAGTTGTGGTTTTGTTATGTGTGGAATCTGAAAATTCAGCCAAAAATGCACGCAAATGTGAACATTCTGAAGTTTCTCTTCTTAATTCTGATTTGTGTTTAAGCTTTTGGCTTTAAAGAAATTACACTGGTAGTTGCCTCCTTCAGTATTTGTTAGATGTGTGATGTACTGATAAATGTCACAATGATGGTTTTATTTTTCAGATTATTACTGTTGGTAAGTTAGACCTTACCATAAGTGAGTCATTTTTTAAATGTACATTTTTTAAATGAGTGGCTTTGTAGCAGTTTGGCATCATTTATAAATTCCAAAAATAGATGTTGGATTATGCTTGTAAACTGGTCTGTTCCTCTGGGCATGATTAAGTTATGATTAGGGCTTTGATTGGGCCACGTCAGTAGAGCATTGAGTAAGGGGCGGGGATTCAGAGATAAAACTACATGGCAGAGCAGAGGAGTGAGTTGGAGTTCTGATGCAGAGTTTTAATGCTGGAGCCCAGGGAAGTGAGCACACAGAGGAGCTTGGTCGTGAGGAAGGAGAGAAGGCCCTCGGAAAAGAGATGAGCCATTCACTTGATAGTCTACAGCTGGCTTTGTGGAGCGAGGCAAGCCCCGGGAAGAGAGGAACCCAGGTAGCCTGAACCCTGGCAGATATTGGCAGCCATCTTGCTCCAATACGTAGCCATAGGTTTTGTTGAGGGAAGTAACTTACACTTTATGGCCTGGGAAATGTAAGCTTCTACCCCAAATAAATGCCCTTTATAAAAACCAGCTGGTTTCTGGTATTTTGCATCAGCACCCCTTTGGCTGACTAATACAGGCTTTTACAGATACATCATAATAAATTGTACTGCTACATTTAAAAAAAATAGGGAATGATGTAGGAGAGGGACAGGGGTACATGGGAATCCCTCATACTTTTGATGTAACTTTTCTGTAATCTAAATCCTCTTTAAAAATAAGGTTTATTATATTTTTTAAAAAGCCATTAGCAAGACAGACAAAGGAAAAAGGAAGGGACACAAATTACTAAAATCAGAAATGAAAAGGGGGATATTACTACTGACCCCACAGAAATTCAAACACCTATAAGAGGACACTATGAACAACTGTATGCCAACAAATTCCTAAAAATAGACAAATTCCTAGAAACATACAAAATACCTACACTGACTCAAGAAGAAAGAGAAGATTTCAACAGACTAATAACAAGAGATTGAATCAGTAATCAAAACTTTCCCAACAAAGAAAAGCCCAGAATCAGATGGCTTCACAAGTAAACTTTACTAAGCATTCCAAGAATTAACACCAATCCTGTTCAAACTTTTCCGAAAAATTGAAGAGGGGGAGGGAAGACTCCCTAACTCATTCTGTGAGACACCATTAGCCTCATACCAAAACCAGATAAAGATACCACAAAAAGGGAAACTACAGACCAATATCCCTTATGAATATAGATGCAGAAATCCTTAACAATATACTAGCAAACCAAACCCAACATTACATCACAAGAATTATACAGCACGATCAAGTGGGATTTATCTCAGGAATGCAAGGGTGATTCATCTTAAGAAAATCAATAAATGTAATGCACTAAATTAACAGACAAAGAAAAAACACACAGAATCATCTCAATGCAGAAAAGGCTTTTGACAAAACCTACCACCTCTTCTTTATAAAAACACTCAGAAAACTAGGAACAGAAGGAATCTTCCTCAACATGATTAACAGCATATATGAAAAACCCACAGCTAATATCATATTCAATGGTGAAAAATTGGAAGCTTTTCCTCTAAGATCTGAAACAAGACAAGGGTACCTGTTGTCACCACTGCTATTCAATGTTGTACTAGAATTTCTAGCTAGAGGAATTAGGCAAGAGGAAGAAATAAAAGGCATCCAAATTAGAAAGGAAGAAGTGAAATCTTCCCTATTTGCAGATGACATGATCCTATATATAGAAAATCCTGAAAAATCTACAAGAAAACTAATGGAACTAATAAATTCAGCAAAGTGGCAGGGTACAAAATCAACATGCAAAAATCAGTAGTGTTTCTATACCCTAGTAATGAACAATCTGAAGAAGAAATTCCATTTACAATAGCAGCTAAAAGAATCAACTATCTAGGACTTGTGCACAGAAAACTACAAAATATTGTGAAAAGAAATTAAAGAAGATCTAAATAAATGGATTGGAAGACTAAATATTTTCAAGATGTCAATTCTACCCAAAGTGACTTACAGATTCAACACAATCCCAAACAAAATTCCAACAGTCTTCTTTGCTGAGATGGAAAAGCCCAATAATCAAATTATGTTGAAGGGTAAGGGACCCCAAATAGCCAAAAGCATCTTGAAAAAGAAAAACAAGTTGAAGGACTCATACTTCCCAATCTTAAAACTTCTTACAAAGCCACAATAATCAAAACAGCATGCTACTGACACAAGGACAGACATATAGACCAATGGCATCAAACTGAGAATTTAGAATCACCATCACATTTATAGCTAGCTAATTTTTTTTAAAGATTTATTTTATTTTATTTTATTACATATCTCCCCTCCCCCCCGTTGCGGCGACGTGCCGAGGCCGGTCACTGTGCAGGCGGCTTTGCCCTGCTTGTGGGCGGCTTCTGCTTCCATTCACGGCCGGCTCTTGCTTCAGTTTGCGGGTGGCTGGCTGCGCTCCATTCGCGGGCGACCTGCCCTGCCCGTGGCGGCTTTGCCCTGTTCGTGGCAGCTTTTTGCCCTGCCCACGGCGGCTCTGGCCCGCCCATGGTGGTTTGCCCTTCTCAAGGCGGTCTGCCCGCTGGGAGAGGTCCCCAGGAACCG
>PVKH010038345.1:0-11336 GCA_004027955.1 Chaetophractus vellerosus | reverse complement strand
GGGTTCCAAATTAGGGCCCACTGGTAAGGCACCAAACTCTGGGGCTATCTGCCCTGATATAGGACCTGGATATCTCCAAAGCACTCAGAAGGCCCTCTGTTTGGGGTGATATCCATATTGGAAGCCTAGGAGGTCCTACTGGTATATGCATAAGTGTTACCTCTGGGTTGATCTCCCAACTCGTTTTGAAGTCTCTTAGCCCTATGAACTCATTTGTCTTTACCATTTCCCCCTCTTATTCGGCATCTTTTTCCCATCATTCTGCCTGTTGGCATTTGTTAATAATACCTTGTTACCAGGGAGGCTCATCCCCGGGAGTCATGTCCCATGCTGGGAGGAAGGTAATACATTCATATTCTGAGTTTGGCTTAGAGAGAGGCCACATTTGAGCAACAAGGAGGTTCTCCAGAGGCAACTCTTCGGCACCCCTTAACACTAGGCTATTTCAATTTCAACAACAATGACTCATAAGGGTAGCCATCAATAACAAGGGCCCATCAATGGACCATCCTCCTTTGCCAAACACTGCCCTTGCACTTGGTGGGATGTTACCACTCTTCTGGAAAATATGGCAGAGCTCTCCAAGATGGGAATTCAGTGTTCTCCCATTTATTGAGTAATTCTTCACCCTGTGACCATGCCCTGTGAGCATTTGAACAATTATGTATACCTTTCATGTATGTTCAGGTGGACTTCCTCCAATGCACCCCCAACCTTGACACCCCCACCAATGATCCACTCCCAACCCATTGTGACCCTTCTGTGAACCATAACCTCTTCATAGGTGAAGTAATAACAATAGCCAATTGCAGCGAATAGAGAAATAAAATAATAATGATATTTAAATGTGAAACTTAAAATATAGGAGAACTTAAAAAATAAAAAATAACTTTAAAAAACATAAAAAATAGGAAAAAGAAAACAAGATATTGTTAAAGGATTGGGTTATTCAAAATATGTGAAAAAATAATACTATATATATGTATAAAAAAATTTTTCCTGATTTTGCCTTGTTGGTGCAATAACTGGTGTCCAGTCTGTTTCATGACACCTTCCTCTTCTCACTCTCAGGGAGCCCTCCTTCTAACATTTAATTTTCAAAGAAGTTTTGGGTCACAGCAGAGTCACACACAGAATACAAGACAATCTCATATACTCAACCTCTTCCTCCATTCCCCCCCATACCAAAATCTTTTTACATGTGGATGGCAGCACCAACATAACTGAAAAACAGATAGTGAAACATAATTCCCCAACATTGTCATTGGTCCACATCAAGGTCCACATTTTAGATCATACACTTTTATAAATTTGATGGCTATCACCCTGTCCTGTGTCCACCACCACAAGGCAATAGAAAACACTTCCACGGGCCACCAAACACCCCTCATTTGATCCACCATGTCCCTCCCCACGACCTCTGGGTCCACAACACCTCCCAGCTCGACTTCCCAGGTGACAGGATTCACAAATTCATGTCACAGAGTGTCCTGGCTCACCAGTTCATCCCCCGCCGTGAACCATACCTGCTCCCAAGATTTGTCCCCCTGTCTATTTCTGAGTGAATCAGGTCTCCAATAATAGGGAGCCCATCTCCCTCCCCCCTTCACAGAGGTTCTCCACCCATCGACACACCATACCACTACAAGAAGAACACTCACACATACCCCCGAGACCCCACCCACATATGCCTCCTGAATGCCCCCCAACCCACACCACTAAGCTGTGACAACTCCTCTTCATACTGCCACAAGAGCACTCCAACTTCTTTGGTCACAACCCCTCACCCACACATAACAAGTGTTCATCCGGTCACTCCTCCACCCCCCCAAAGCATCTTGGGGTCTCCAACCTGCCCACCAAGTCCTCCCAGGCAACAACCCTGCACCACAAAACCCAACAATATCACCCACCCACCTGTCTCATTCCCCAAACATGCAACCACACTCTATCATTTCACCGCAACTTATGTCCCTATGGATGATGTCCCATTATTTTCTCTTCTCTTTCTCTTTCTTGTGAACCTATCTTTCAGAACCTAGTTCATAGGAACTGCTGCTCAAATTCCTTTATTCATATCAGTGAGGTCATGTACACCTCATCCTTCTATGCCTGGCTTGCTTCACTCAACATAAGGTCTTCAAGATTCATCCATGTTATCCCATGTATTAGCACTTTATTCCTTCATACTGCTGAGTAGGATTCCATTGTCTGTATGTACCACATTTTGTTTATCTGTTCATCTGTTGTTGGGCACCTGGGTTGATTCCAACTTTTGGCAATTGTGAACAATGCTGCTATGAACTTTGGTGTACATATATCTGTTCGTGTCTTTGCTTTCAGTGCTTCTGGGTATATACCGAGCAGTGGAATCATGGGATCATATGGAAGATCTGTATTTAGTTTTTTGAGGAACTGCCATACTGTCCTCTACAGTGGCTTGACCAATACACAATCCCACCAGCAGTGGATGAGGGTTCCCATTCCTCCACATCCTCTCCCACATTTATACTCTGCAGTTTTCTTAATAGCCGCCATTCTAATGGGTGTAAGATGGCATCTCATTGTAGTTTTGATTTGCATTTCTCTTATAGCTAGAGATGCTGAGCATTTTTTCATATGCTTTTTAGCCATTTGTATTTCTTCCCTGGAGAAATGTCTTTTCAGGTCACTTGCCAATTTTTTAAATGGGTGGTAATTCTTTTCATTTTCAAGGTGACGTCTCTCTATATATGCAAGATTGAGGCTCCTATCAGATATATGGTTGCCAAATATTTTCTTGCCTTGGGTAGGCTGCCTTTTTATTTTCTTGATAACATCCTTTGAGGTGCAAAAGGTTTTAATTTTGAGGAGATCCCATTTATCTATTTTTTTCTTTTGCTGCTTGTGCTTTGGGTGTGAAGTCCATGAAACCATTTCCTATTACAAGGTCCTGTAGATGCTTCCATACATTATCCTACAAGGTTTTTATGGTCTTGGCTCTTATGTTTATATCTTTGATCTATCTTGATTTAATTTTTATATAGGGTGTAAGATGGTGTTCCTCTCTCATTCTCTTGCATATGGATATCCAGTTCTCCATGCACCACTTGTTTCGCTCCCCACTGGGTGGGTTTGGTGGCCTTGTCAAATATCAGGTGACTGTATATGCAAGGATCTATATCAGAACTCTCAATTCGGTTCCACTGGTCAATGTGTCTATTCTTCTGCCAATAGCATGCAGTTTTCACAACTGTAGCTTTATAATATGTTTTTAAGTCAGGTAGTGTGATGCTTCCAACTTCATTTTTCTTTTTCAATATATTTTTGGCAATTCAGGGATTCTTACCTTTCCAAATAAATTTTGTACTTAGCTTTTACAATTCCTTGAAGAATAAAGTGTTAATTTTTATTGGGATTGCATTAAATCTGTACATTAATTTCGATAGGAGAGACATCTTGATGATATTTAGTCTTCCTATCCATGAATAAGGGGTATTCTTCATTTATTTAAGTCTTCTTTGATTTCATTCAACAATGTAGTGTAGTTTTCTGCATCTAAGTCCTTTATATCTTTACTTAAATTTATTCCTAGGTATTTGATTGTTTTTGTTACTATAGTAATAGGGATTTTTTTAACTTCCTCCTCAGATTGCTTGTTGTTCGTGTACAGAAATACTACAGAATTTTTAGCATTGATCTTATAGCCTGCAATGTCACTGACCTCCTTTATAAGTTTTAGCAGCTTTGTTGTAGATTTCTTGGGGCTTTCTATGTAGAGGTTCATTTCGTCTGCAAATAATGAAATTTTTACTTGTTATTTTCCAATTTGGATGCCTTTTATATCTTTTTTCTTGCCTCAGTGCTTGAGCAAGTACTTCTACAACAACATTAAATAAGAGTGGTGACAGTGGGGATCCTTGTCTTGTGCCTGAACACAGAGGGAAGTCTCTTAGGATTTCCCCATTGAACATGATGTTAGCTTTGGGTTTTTCATATATACCTATTACCATGTTCAGAAAGTTTCCTTCTATTCCTATCTTTTGCAGTGTTTTTTTCAGGAAAGGATGCTGTATTTTGTTGAATGCTTTTTCTGCATCTATAGAGACAACCATGTGATTTTTTTCTTTCAATCTGTTTCTGTAGTGTATTACATTGATTGGTTTTCTTATATTGAACCACCTTTGTATACCCGGGATAAAACCCACTTGGTCACGCTGCACACCGGTTTTGATATGTTGTTGAAAGGGATTAGTGAGTATTTTGTTGAGGATTTTAGCATCCAGGTTCATTAGAGAGATTGGTTTGTAATGTTCCTTCCTTGTGTTATCTATGTTTGGCTTTGGTATTAGGGTACTGTTGGCATCATATATTGAGTTAGGGAGTGTTCCTTCTATTTCTATTTTTTGGAAGAGTTTAAGCAGAATTGGTGTTAGTTCTTTCCGGAATGTTTGGTAGAATTCAGCTGTGCAGCCATCTGGTCCTGGGCTCTTCTTAGTTGGGAGGTTTTTGATGACTGAGTCTCTCTCTTTACTTGTATTTGGACTGTTGAGTTCATCGATTTGTTCTTTCATCAGTGTAGGCTGCTTGTGAGTTTCTAGGATTTGTCCATTTCTTCTAAATTATCCTTCTTGTTAGCATATAATTTTTCAAAGTATTCTCTTATGATATTCTTTATTTTGGTGGGGTCAGTAGTGATATCCTTTACTTCACTCCTTATTTTGTGTATTTGAATTTGCTCTCTCTTTTACTTTGTTAGTCTGGCTAAGGGTTTGTGTATTTTATTGATCTTCTCAAAGACCCAGATTTTGGTTTTATTTATTTTTTCTAATGCTTTCTTATTTTCTATTTAATTTAGCTCTACTTTGATCTTTGTTATTTCTTTCTTTCTGCTTCCTTTACTGTTAGTTTGTTGTTGTTTTTCCAATCCATTCAGGTGTGCAGTTAATACTACAATTTTAGCTCTTTCTTCTTTTGTAATATATGCATTTTAGAGCTATAAATTTCCCTCTTGGTACTGCTTTAGCTGCATCCCATAGGTTTTGATATGTTGTGTTATCATTTTCATTGGATTTGACATACTTCCTGATTTCCTTTGAGATTTCCTCCTTGACCCACTGTTTGTCCAAGAGTGTGTTGTTTAATTTCCACATCTTCATACCTAATCTAGTTCTTTGGCTATTAGTGACTTCCAATTTCATTCTATTGTGGTCAGAGAAAGTACTTTGTATAATCTCAATAATTCTGAACTCATTGAGAGTTGTTCTGTGGCCTAGCATTGGTCTCTCTTGGAGTATGATCCAAGGGCACACAAGAAGAATGTATATCCCGCTCTATTAATGTGCAGCATTCTGTATATGTCTATTAGTTCCAGAACTTCTAATGTGTTATTCAGGTTCTTTGTTTACTGATTCTCTCTCTAGAGGTTCTGTCTAATGGAGATAATGGTGTATTGAAGTCCCCCACTATAGTTGTGGAGGTATTTATTTCTCCCCTTAGTTTTTGCAGTGTTTGCCTCATGTATTTTGAGGCACCCTGATTAGGTGCATAAATGTTTATGATTGTCTTTCTCTTGAGCGATTACCCCTTTTACTAATATATAGTGTCACTCTTTGTCTGTTATGATTGCTTTGCATTTAAAGTCTATTTTGTCCAATATTAGGATAGCTACTCCTACCCTTTTTTGGTTGTTATTTGCTTGTAAAATTTTTTCCAGCCATTCACTTTCAGCCTCCCTGAATTCCTGGGTCTAAGGTGAGTATCTTGTAAACAACATATAGATGGGTCATATTGCTTTATCCATTCTGCCAATCGGTGTCTCTTGACTGGTGAGTTTAATCTCTTTACATTGAGTTATTACTCTCAATGAATTTCTAACATCTGCCAAATTATCTTTGGGTTGACGTATGTCCTATTTAGTTTTTATTTGTCTTTATGTTGTTTTTGTTGTTCTTACACTCTCCTCCAACTCTCTCTCTCCTGTTTTTTCCTTTCACCATTTAGAGCTTCTTTTAGTATTTCTTGAAGTGCAGGTTTCTTATTGGCATATTCCCTTAATTTCTGTTTATCTGTGAATATTTTGAACTCTCTGTTACTTATGAATGCCAGCTTTGCTGGATAGAGAATTCGTGGATGTTATTTTTTTTTTCTTTTAGTACCTTGACTATGTCATACCACTGTTTTCTTGCCTCCATGGTTGCAGCTGAGAAGTCAGCACTTAATCTTATTGTGCTTCCCTTATATGTGATGGTTCTCTTTTCCCTTTCTGCCTTGAGTATCTTCTCTTTTTCTTGAACATTGGACATTTCGAAAAGTATATGTCTTGGGGTTGGCCTTTGTGATTTATACTGTTGGGGTGCACTGTGCTTCCTGGATATGTACATCCACCTCCCTCATTAGTGTTGGGAAGTTTTCAGCCATTATTTCCTTCAAAATTCCTTCTGTTCCCTTTCCCTTCATGTCTCTTTCTGGGATGCCTATAATGCATATGTTTGTGCTTTTTGTGTTATCATTTATTCCAAGAGTCCCTACTGGATTCTTTCTATCTTTTTATCTATATTTTCTACTATCTGTTTGATTTCAGATGTACTGTCTTCCAGATCATTAATTCTTTCTTCTGACTGTTCAAATCTGCTGTAATGTGAATCTGTCATCCTTTTGATTTCATGGATTGTGTTATTCATCGGCATCATATCCGTTATCTTTTTTTGCATGTTTACAATTTCTGCAGAATGTGCCACCACTGTCTTCTTAATATCCTTAATTTCTTCCTTCATTTCAAGAAGTTGGTCCATGATTAGTTGTTCTATGCTCTGCTTCTCTTCTTGATCTTTGGTTTGTTCTTTGGGGTGGACTGTGTCTTCCATTTTCTCACTATGGCTTGTAATTTTTTGTTGCCCTCTGGTCATCATTTTATCTTGATGGGTTTATTCAGTTGATTAGCTTCTCTCTTTGCTCTAGAGTTTTATTTAGCTTGTAGTTCTGTGTGTGTGTTAAGATTTCTCATTGATACTTTCTTACCCTTGTTGTATTTCCTTGCTTTTTCTATGTTTCTTTGAAGGAAAACTATTAGGTCCAGAGCAATCAAAAGGGGCAAGAAAGGAAATGGAATAATAATAATATTGATAAAAGTTAGAAGTGGAGCCATATCAGATTTAGTAAATTGAATATTTAACTCATGTAGGCAGTGTAGAGTGATAGGGGAAAAATTGGAGCACCTACAATGGAATGGAGAATCAAATAGAGAAAAATATATAGAATATTTTATATGACCAGAATGATGAGTGAGAAAACTAATAGAGAATAGGCTGAAAGGAAAAAGCTAATATAAAAAGAAAGAAAGAAAAGAGAACAGAAAAGCCAAGATAGAAGTTAACACGGGTGAAGTTGAGAGCAAATGAAAAAAAGTGGAATGTAAGAACCACAAAAGAAAGCTGAAGGTAGAAAGATGAAGAAAGGAGAGCAGACAGTGTTGGTAGACACAATCACTATACACAGAGGATGGAAAGTCATGGATAAAGAAGACCAGCAAAAAGAAAAATGCTATCAGCACCTATTTAAAAAAAACAACAACAAGAAATCAAAAACACCAACAACAAGGAGGAGAGAGTAGAGGTAAGAAGCACACAAGCATACAATTAAATCTTAAGGAAAAAACAGTGTTCCTTTTGGGCACTTGTGGAACCTCTCAGCTTGTGATCATTAATTATTTGCCTTGCAGCCTTCTCTCTGCAGGCTTTGAAGCAGAATTTAGCAAATGAAGCAAGTCAATATGTTTCTCTTTAATTTTTGATGTAATAAGGGTCCTTAAAGGACTCCTCTTTTAGACCACCCTCTCCTGTGAGGGGACCCCAAATAGGCTCATTGACACTTATCTATTACTTCTCACTGCCTGGTTCCCCTAGGAGATCTTAGACTGTGTTACTCAGCAAGGAGCTGTAAAATGGCTGGCACCACTGTTTTCCAACCCTTGCATCTGTGCCACCATTAAGCAGAATCACTTCTCCCCTCAACCCAGCACCACTTTCAGCCGGCTGATACACTCTTGTACACTGCTAGGAGGTGCTGGTGACCAAACCCACAGAAAAGAAATCCCTCTCCACCCCCTGTAAAACTTCCCACTCTCGGGGTTTATTCCACCACTCATAGGTCTACCGGTGAGGTTTCAGACTGCCCAGCTCCCCTCCCTGAGAATGAGACCCTGCCACCTGTGTTTCCAGCTTGGGAGTAAAGAACTCATGACTTAATGCTGAACAGTCCAACTCACACTCCAATTGCCTCCAAACTGATGCAGTTAATACTCCCATGTCCCAGACTCACGGTACAGACCACGCTGTCCAACTCCCATCCCTAATCAGCCTTTCTCTGCTTCAGAGCTGGTGAGTGCACACCTAAACCGACGCCATCTTGCCACTTTTCTCTTCTGATTGATTTTCTTATGTTGAACCATACTTGCACACCCGGGATGAATTCCACTTGGTCATGAAGTATGGTTCTGATATGTTGTTGAAAGTGATTAACAAGTATTTTGTTGAGGATTTTAGCATCTAGGTTCATTAGAGAAATTGGTCTGGAATTTTCCTTTCTTGTGGTATCTTTGTTTGGCTTTCATATTAGGATAATGTTGGCATCATAGAATGAGTTAGGGAATGTTCCTTCTATTTCCATTTTTTGGAAGAGCTTAAGCATGATTGGTGTTAGTTCTTTCTGGAATGTTTGGTAGAATTCAGCTGTGAAGCCATCTGATCCTGGGCTCTTCATAGATGGGAGATTTTTGATGACTGAGTCTATCTCTTTACTTGTAATGGGCTGTTGAGTTCATCGATTTGTTCTTTCATCAGTGTAGGCTGCTTGTGAGTTTCTAAGAATTTTTTCATCTCCTCTACATTATTATTATTGTTAGCATATAATTTTTCAAAGTATCCTCATATGAAGTTCTTTATTTCCGTGGGGTCAGTAGTGATATCTCTTTCTTCTTTCCTTATTTTGTGTATTTGCATCTGCTCTCTCTTTTTCATTGTTAGTCTGCCTAAGGGTTTGTCAATTTTGTTGATGTTCTCAAAGAAACAGCTTTTAAATTTGTTTATTTTTTCTAGTGCTTTCTTATTTTCTATTTCATTTAGCTCTGCTTTGATCTTTGTTCTTTCTTTCTTTCTGCTTCCTTTAGGGTTGGTTTGTTGTTGTTTTTCCAATCCGTTCAGGTGTGCAGTTAGTACTTCAATTTTAGCTCTTTCTTCTTTTTAATATATGCATGTAGAGCTATAAATTTCCCTCTCAGTACTGCTTTGGCTGCATCCCATAGGTTTTGATATGTTGTGTTGTCATTTTCATTCAATTTGAAGTACGTACTGATTTCCTTTGAGATTTCTTCCTGGACCCACTGTTTGTCCAAGAGTGTGTTGTTTAATTTACATATTTTCCTGCCTAATCTAGTTCTTTGACCTTTAGCGATTTCCAATTTCATCCATTGTGGTCAGAGAAATTACTCTGTATAACTTTAATCATTCTGAACTCATTAAGAGTTTTTCTGTGGCTTAGCATGTGTTCTATCTTGGAGTATGATCCATGTGCACTCAAGAAGAACATATATCCTGCAGTATTAGGGTGTAGCATTCTGTATATGTCTATTAGGTCCATGTCCTCTAATGTATTATTCAGGTTCTTTGTTTCTTTAATGATTCTCTGCCTAGATGTTCTAATGTTGATAATGCTGTATTAAAGTCCCCCACTATAATTGTAGCTGCATTTATTTCTCCACTTAGTTTTTCCAGTGTATGTCTCATGTATTTTGAGGCACCCTGATTAGGTGCATAAATGTTTACAATTGTCTTTCTTCTTGAGTGATTACCCCTTTTACTAATATATAGTGTCACTCTTTGTCTGTTATGATTGCTTTGCATTCAAAGTCCATTTTGTCCAATAATAGGATAGCTACTCCTACCCTTTTTTGGTTGTTATTTGCTTGTAAAATTTTTTCCAGCCACTCACTTTCAGCCTCCCTGAATTCCTGGGTCTAAGGTGGGTATCTTGTAAACAACATATAGATGGGTCATATTGCTTTATCCATTCTGCCAATCGGTGTCTCTTGACTGGTGAGTTTAATCTCTTTACATTGAGTTATTACTCTCAATGAATTTCTTACATCTGCCTTATTTTCTTTGGGTTGACATATGTTCATTTAGTTTTTGTTTGTCTTCATGTTGTTTTTGTTGTTCTTACACTCTCCTCCAACTCTCTCTCTCCTGTTTTTTCCTTTCACTATTTAGAGCTTCTTTTAGTATTTCTTGAAGTGCAGGTTTCTTATTGGCATATTCCCTTAATTTCTGTTTATCTGTGAATATTTTGAACTCTCTGTTACTTATGAATGCCAGCTTTGCTGGATGGAGAATTCGTGGTTGGAAGTTTTTTTCTTTTAGTACCTTGACTATGTCATACCACTGTCTTCTTGCCTCCATGGTTTCAGCTGAGAATTCAGCACTTAATCTTATTGTTCTTCCATTATATATGATGGTTCACTTCTCTTGCTGCCTTGAGTATTTTCTTTTTTTCTTGAGCATTGGACATTTTGACAAGTATATGTCTTGGGGTTGGCCTTTGTGATTTATACTGTTGGGGTGTGCTGTGCTTCCTGGATATGTACATCCATGTCCTTCATTAGGGTTGGGAAGTTTTCAGCCATTATTTCCTTCAAAATTCCTTCTGTTCCCTTTACCTTCACTTCTCTTTCTGGGATGCCTATAATACATATATTTTTACATTTTGTTTTATCAGTTAAATTCCTGAGTCCCTGCTGTACTTTTTTCTATCTTTTCATCTATCTTTTCTACCATCTGTTTGATTTCTGATGTATTGTCTTCCACATCCTAATTGTTTCTTCTATCTGTTCAAATCTGCTGTTATGGGAACCCATCGTCATTTTGATTTCTTGGATTATGCTATTCATCAACATCGTATCTTTTTAGGTATGTTTATAATTTCTTCAGTATGTGCTCCCAGTGTCTTCTTTTTTTTTTTTTTTTAAAGATTTATTTATTTTATTACATATCTCCCTTTCCCCCCGCTACGGCGACGCGCCAAGACTGGTCACTGCGCAGGCGCGGCTTTCCCCGCTTGTGGGCGGTCTCTGCGTCCGTTCACGGCCAGCACTTGCTTCAGTTCGCGGGTGGCTGGCTGCACTCCATCCGCGGGCGACCTGCCCTGCCCGTGGCGGCTCTTGCCCTGTCCATGGCAGCTTCTTGCCCTGCCCACGGCGGCTCCGGCCCGCCCATGGCGGCTTGCCATTCTCAAGGCGGTCTGCCCGCTAGGAGAGGTCCCCGGGAATCGAACCCAGGGCCTCCCATGTGGTATGCCGGCGCCCT
>PVKH010038344.1:0-11337 GCA_004027955.1 Chaetophractus vellerosus | reverse complement strand
AAAAAAAAAAAAAAAAAAGCATGGCACTGGCATAAAGATAGACAGACTGACCAATGGAATGGAATTGAGAACTCAGAAACAGATCCTCACATCTATAGTCAAGTGATTTTTGACAAGGCTGTTAAGTAAGCCCACTCAGTTGGGCCAGAATAGTCTGTTCAACAAATGGTGCTGGGAGTACTGGATATCTATATCCAAAAGAAAGAAAGAAGACCCCTATTTCACACCTTATACAAAAATTAACTCAAAATGGATCAAGGACCTAAATATAAAAGCAACAATCATAAAACTCCTAGAATAAAATTTAGGAAAACATCAAGATCTTGTGGTAGGTGGTAGTTTCTTAAGCCTTACACCCAAAGCACAAGCTACAAAAGAAAAAATAGATAAATGGGACCTCATCAAATTTAAATACTTTTGCACCTCAAAAGGGTGAAAAGGCAGCCGACTAACTGCAGAAAATATTTGGCAATCGCATATCTGATAAGGGTTTAATATCTGTGATATACAAAGAGATCATACAGCTTAACAGTAAAAAGACAAAATACCCAATTTAAAAATGGACAAAAGACTTGAAAAGACAATTGTCCAAAAAAGAAAAACAAATGGCACATGAAAAATGTTCAACATCACTAGCCACTAGGGAAGTGCAAATCAAAACTACAATGAGATATCATTTCACACCTATTAGACTGGCCACTATTAAAAAGTCAGAAAACTGTAACTGTTGGAGAGGATGTGGAGAGATTGGAAAGCTTATTCATTGTTGGGGGGAATGTAGAATGGTACAGCCATTGTGGAGGACTGTTCGGCAGTTTCTGAAGAAGCTGAATATAGACTTGCCATGTGAGCTGGCAATACCATTACTAGGTATATACCCAGAAAAACTGAGAGCAGTGACACAGACATCTGCACACCGATGTTCATAGCAATGTTTTTCACAATTGCCAACTGATGAATGGATAAACAATTTGCGGTGTATAAATATGATGGAATATCATGCAGCGGTAAGAAGAAATGAAGTCGTGAAGCATACAACGGCATTGATCAACCTGAAGGACATTACGTTGAGTGAAGCAAGCCAGGCCCAAAAGACAAATACTGTATGATTGCACTATTATTAACTAAATATATTACATAAACTCATGGATTTATAATTAGAATTTAGGTCCCCAGGAAAAAGAACGAGGGTAGAGAATGGAAAGCTGATGGTTAATCTGTGCAGAACTGGTTAAGTTTGTCAATCTTTGGAAATGAATGGAAATGGTGAGAGCACATCATGGTGTTTGTGACTAGCAGAGCTATTCTATGGGTATGTCAGTGGTTGTAAGGGAAAGTCTAAGGACATGTATATTACTAGAAGGAAAGCTTAAAAATGTAACATGGGACTATATAACAGAGTAAGACCTCATGTAAAACACAAAAATATGTGATATTGCAAATATGAGGCTGTTTTTACAAAATATAAATACAAATAAACTAGAGAGAAGCAAACAGAATAGCAGCTATGTACAGCAGGGGAGGCACAGAGAGATTGAGAGGGGATGAGTTTTGTTTGTTTGGTTTTTGTTTTTTAGTATTATTATTACTGGAATAATGAAAAGGCTCTAAAAATGACTGAAGTGATGAATGCACAACTATGTGATTATACCAAAAACCACTGATTGTATACTTTGGATGGATATATGCTTTATTAATATGTATCAATAAAATTAATTTCTTTAAAAAATAAATAAAGGAACCAAAAAAGAAAAAGAAAGAAAGAAAACAGCTAGAAAGCCCAAAGCACGAACTGTGAGAATGCTCTAGTGGTAAAGAACCTCAGATATCATTTAATCCAATCTCTCATTTTCTTCATTTTTCAGAAGCAAAACAGGCTCTGTGAGTTGAGGCTGCTCAAAGTTTATTTCCACAGTATGGGGGAGGGGGAGGGATTAAAAAACACAGACATTCTAATTTCAGGGCTAATGTCTTTATGTCATGAGTATAATCTCTAAATGAGCCTAAAATATATGAGTATTAAACTATCAATCAAAATATTGTAGTTACAACAGTTGTTTTTGAATGAAATATGTGCACCATAGTAGGAGTTTTCAGGTGCCATCACAGAGTAACTTTTATACTACTTGAAACATGTATTTAAAAACTTTAAAGTAGAAATAACACTTTTTTATTTTAAAAAATGACTTGAAAACATAGACGAAAACCCCTCCCCTGATATTTGTTGATACCTCAGAAACATGTACATATGTTCCATTTAGCTATTTATGCATTTGGCTTATTGCATGGTTTCTAAACTGCCTAGAAGACAGAATTATTTTAATGGAGTAATTTTAAATGGAGTCGAGTGGAGTTTTTGAAGTATTTTAAGAAAACCACAATCTCCTTTTGTCCTCTTGCATCTTCACAAGAGCTCTGGTTGGTTAATATTCATCTTTGCTTAGGTCTTATCAAGAAAATATTCAAAACGGCTGTAATGTCAAATTGATTAACCAGCCAAAACCACAGAAGAATTTTCTATTCACTCCCTCCAACATTTTGTTTCTTTTTAGTCACAAGAGGTAACTGTTTCTGTGGAGCAGGCCAGGCCATCTGTGAGACCTAATAAGCATTGGTTGAGATGGTCGGCTGTGGCTTCTCAGTCACATGACTCTTCCATGCCAAAAGAGGCGGCTTGGCTACCAAGAGACTATTCTGTGGTGCAAACTTTTGGCCCCGTGTCCATCTCCAAAGGATCATACATAGCTCAGAAACACTGAAAATGTCCCAGCCACAGAGAAGTTACTCATCTGCCTGAGGCGGAGGAAGGGGAAGGAGCACTGATTTTCTCCCTTTTCTCAGCATGCAGCATCTGCTCCCCGCTGCATCCCACGGGAACTCTGGCCTGGAAAGTGCACTGAGCTCCACCCACACAGGCCATCTCCTAGGCAGTAATGACGAGCCTGCGTACAGCCACCACTCCCATCTTCAGCTGGTTTTCCAGCACAGTGTAATGTCTAGAGAGAAAACTGAGGAAGTGTGCCTTAAACTACTTGATGCTGCTTCTTAATAATACCCTGCCTTTTATGGCACTTCATATTTTTCAAAGTGATTTCATACATATTTAATCACAAAAACTGGGCTAGCGCTGTGGGTAGGCAAAATTCTAGGAAGGCCCCCAAGATGCCTGCCCCCTGGTGTACACACCCGCTGGTGTAACCCTCCTCCCTTGAGTGTGGGTGGGACGGGTGAACACGGGGATAGACCCTCTCCTATTTATAGTTATTGTTTTTCAAGACTCCATCTTAGAGGGCCACGTGGTAAGAGCTGCCCTGAGAGCACTTCCCCAAGTAACAGCTAGCAAGAAAATAGGGACCTCAGTCACACAGCTGCAAGGACAGGCCTGCGGCGATCGACGTGCTTGGGAGTGGATTCTTCCCCCGGACCTCTGGATGAGAGTGCATTTTGGCCGACACCTTAATTTCAGCCTTCTGAGACCCTGAGCAGAGGACCCTGCCTGGACTTCTGATGACAGAAAACCTGTGACAATAAATGGGTATTGTTTTAGGCCACTAAATTTGTGGTAATTTGTTATGCAGCTATAGGAAAAGAATTAAAGCAAAAGGTAATGTGATACCCATTTGACAGATAAGGAGATTGGAAAAGAAAGATGAATTGAATTAGTGACAAGACTGAGGATGGCATCTAGGACTCTCATTTCCACTCTGACATTCTTTCCATAGAATCATAATGCCCCACAATACTGAGTATTATTGACAGATTTCCTTTACCCCTGTTCTGTCAAGAAGATGGATAATTGAGAGCATAATCTATTGTCTTCCTTTAAAGAACTTCAGGGCAAAACAATGATTTCATTAACTCACTTTAGTTCTGTAGTATAATGAAAATATTTATCAAAATCCTATTAAGCGCCTCACCAGGTAGCACAGCCCACACTCATGCCTCGGGTGTGTACTTATCTCCTCTCTTGTTTCTTAGTTTCTAAAGGAACTCTTTACCCCCTTCCTTGCCTACCCTATGGCCTGTCCTTAAATTCCTTTATGCGATGTAGCCAAGACCTAGAAGCCCAGAACCCAGAGCGTTCCACTAACACTGTTAAAGCAGTTACTTGTATTTGATTAATTGAATACTTTGCTTATTTTTATTTGATTAATCAAACTAATTAAATGAGGTGATCTATATTTTATATTTGATCAACTCATCCAATGAAAAAGTACAATTAGAGATGTAATGTTGCCAGAAATGCTGCACTGTAAATTGTTCCTGCAATAATTATATCTTGAATAAAAGCAAAATGTATGCAATGAAAAAATCATACTAAACACCAAGTTGATAAGAACTTTATTCAATTTTGAATAAAAAGCAAAATAGATAGAATAAAAATCATATTAAACACAAAGTTGGTAAGATATTAAAAGAATCTTGAATCAAATGTTAATCTTCATCACTATACAAACAATATTCTGAATAGTCCAGATCAGGAAATGTGATAGGCAATTCCACCCACCTTTTGAATTGTTTTTTTTGTGAATTATTTTTGAAAACCACTACAAAATTCTTTATTTTGAGACAAGGCAAATCTAAGCCTTTGTGCACCATCATTGTTCCCCAAGCCTGGAAAACAAAAGGGTGAGAGGAAAAATTAAATGTGCATTCAATTAAGCATTCCTTTTGGCTGAAATAAAATGAAACCTACAGCAATTTTACTCACTTGGCCACATTTGCAGATGATCTCGCCATTTGTTTGATAGTCGGCAAACTTCTCTTGCAATGCTTTGTTTTCTCTCACAATGTAGAGGTCCCTAAAATTGCCAAGGACTAAAAGTCATCACTGAGAAGTTACAAAGGCCCAGTGTGCATGTTGTTGGACCTGAAGCTCATGCACATGCAGGCCATTATTCCAACCTCCTTCCTCTCTCCCTCCTGCTTTCCAGACACCATCACAGGGCAAATCAGGTGGAGACCCCCACTGCCTTTTTGTGACTTCTCTCCTTCAAGTCTGTTCATTATTTCAGACTGACTTTACTCATTCAAATATTTAAGAAAAAATTGGTATGTCTTGAATCAAAATGGTTTTAGGTCTCACATTTGAAATGGAAATATAATTCAGGGGCTAGAGGGGAGACAGTTCTGAAAATTAATGGATTTCATAAGTATCTATTTTGGAAGAATGTTTACATTACCACATGCTTCACCCCTTTTAAAGAAATCTAAAAATGGATCTTTCTGAACTCACTTGAATCCTGGTGTCATATTGACATGATGCATCTTCTCAATCACATGTATATCCACCCCTGAGCAGGCTAGCACACTGCAGTTTTTGCAAAGGAAAGTTATTAATGATGGATTGGCTTTGTAATGCTTTGCAATACTTCTCCTGGTTTTCATTTTCTTTTCCATTATACTTTGCATCTGTAATTCCAAAATCTGCATCAAGAAAAGGATATTCAATGTTCAGTGTCTTTTTCATAGCTTCATTGAAACAAGGCTTCTGGATTTTGAGATGTTAGATAATTGTGAAAATATACACTTAGCTCATGGCGTAGGGTATAAAAATAATGAAGCAATGGTCCCCAAAGAATTTAGTATAAAATCTCCTGTAATCTTGGAAATTTGGAACCTTCAGGTATTCAAAAAAAAGAAAGAAAAAAGAAGCCCCATTCAGTTTTTAAAAAGCTTTATTGTGAGAAAGTCCTTAGCAACATTGAGCCAAAAAATCTCTCCCTCTAACCTCTGCCCCTCAGTTTTTAATTCTGTTCCAAAATGGGTCTAAACTGCTTCCACATGGAATCTATTTAAGGAACTAAAACTGTTATTATACCATTCGCGGTCTTCTGTTACCTGTGCTCTGCCATCCAGCGTCTTACATCCTTCCTCATATTAATAATTTCCAGACCCTTCACCATCTTAGTTATTCTCCTTTTCACACTGCTAGTTTCCCACCCAGTATTCATTCTTCCTTAAGTACAGAACCACAATTTTATCCTGGGTGGAAACAAGCAAGCTAAATGTCGACATTCCCAGGCATGGCCAATGAGATGTAAAGGGAAGGTGTTGAGTGGAATTTCCAGAAAAGCTCCTGAAAGAAGGTCAGATAGCTGGCATGTGCCTCTTTGCCCTTTCCATTTCTCTCCTACTTCCTGACTAGAATGAGGATGTGACAGCTGGAATTCGATAAGCCATCTTTTGACCTGAGTATGGAAGTCAAATATTCAAAGGATAGAGAAGAGAATGAGGAGAAGCCTGGATTCCTCATGACATCCTTGAGATATCATACCAGCCTAACCACCCAGATTCCTTTATGTGAGAGAATAAGCCCTTAAGCCCCTATATTCCAGGTTCTGTGACCAGCAGCTGAACTTATTTTATAACAGAAACAATACTCTAAAATGTGAGAGAGATGTAGAGCTTGAAATAGGACCCGCCAGGGCTCACACCTACACAACTGCACGGTTGGAAACCATGATTCTTGAATATTTTACTTCAAAACTGACTCACTCATAGATGACAGATTTATATTAATCTGTGCAGGAAGTCATTACTTTCTTTCAGACCAAGAGGAAGTTTTCAGTAAAAGTAAATCATCCATGCTGAAGAACAAAGCTGAATGGGCCATCTCCTTGCCTCTTGCCTCTATGCATTAGGCCTCAGTTTGAGACAGCCATGTTTAGTCCAGAAAAGAGAACAAAATCCTGTAAGCAAACCTGGGGGCTATAAAATAGTTTAACTAGACAAGTATAAAGAAGGATTTCCTATTGAAATTTTAACAATATAATACACTGAAATATTCTGTTCCTTAAAAGTTTAGTTAGGTTGTTCTTGCAAGCATTTACAGGTCAGTAAACTATGATTTGGGATAGGCTCACAGACACATGGGCAATTAAGAAACACCTATGAGTAAGATAGAAGAAATAAGATCAAGATCAGAGTATGTATATGTAACCAAGACATCAAAAGCAAAAAGAATAGCTTCAAAATATTTAAGAGATATGAAGCGATTAAAGGTACAAAAAAGAAAGAAAGAAAAAACATAATAAATATATAGGAGGGATAGCTACAATCAGTCTAAGTCTAAATAAAATGTATTAATATGGTAAAAGTTATTCAGTCAATGCCAAGGCAAATGTTTAAGATCCATCCTCAACTTGCTCCTGGAAATCTGATTTGATGTAAGAACATTTCAGTTATGTATAAACTCTGCATATGAGACAGCAAATATATTTCACCTCATGTGCCAGCTCTCACCATTTACAGTGGTTGGCTGAACATTGTGTTGAGAAAGATTCTTGAATCAGAATAAAAGAATGATGTGACCTAGCAGCATGTCTGCTAGGTTAGAATGATGTGAACTAGCAGCAATGTTTTCTAGGGTTTGAACAGAATAGTGGTGTCACGTACCCTATATCATCACCAGCTCTGCTCTGAGTTTGTACACTTGGGGTAGTTTTAGGATCGCAGGTCTCTTAGCCAAAGGACACCTAAAAAGATAGTCCATTCTAAGTCCCCAGAGGGACAGTGTCTTGTTCTAGAGATTGTCTGGAAAGGTTTAAAAAATAAACTCCAGAGACTGTCCCACAGTTTACCCAAACAATAAAGCAACTGGTCTTCAAACATCAGTTTGTAAATGTCCACTTGACTCATCCTCTTAAGAGATTAAATGTGAGGCAAATACTTTCCAGTGGCATTATTTGCCCCAAAATGTTTGATTTGACACTGCAAAATGTTTGGTTTGCCTTATAAATGGGTTGTAAAATATAAGTGTGTGTAGAAACCTGGCTAGGAAGTCTTGGAGTTGGTTATAGCAATGCACACCAATTTGAAAGCATCCCTTTCCTAAAACTCTATTTAGGGTAGATCCAATTCCAATGTTAAGAAACCAACATTCACACCCATATGCAAGGGTGTGAATTTTCTTCTAAATGGATTGTTTGCTATTATAGTAGTTACAGTCTTTAATTCATTGGCATGGGGGATTTCCTGAAATACCCTAGAAATACATTCTCCCTTCACTGCATTCCATTTCGCAATTCAAATGACTATATGTTAGTAAATTGAGATGCAGCTAGAGGACATACTAGGTACTTTCCTATCATTCAGATCCAGCCTCAATGTCATTTCCTCAAAGAGACCTTCCCTGACCACCCAATCTAAAGTACCCATCTAGCCACTTATTTTACAACATCCTATTTCAATTCTCTAGCACTTATCGCCATACAATGTACTGCTTGTTTTTCTATTTCTGCTGTTTCCCCTCCCCTAGCCTCACCATACTCACACTAAAATATGTTTCATGCAGCAAATATCTTACCTGCCTTGTTTGCCATCATGTCCCTTGTTTCTAGAGCAATACCTAGCTCACAGCAGGCATTTCCTAAATATTTCTTGAATGAAAAAATTATGCCCATACAAACAGATTGGATCAAAGCAAAATTACCAGGCTGGGTTAAATGGGTGCACTAGACTCTGGATCAAGGGCTGCCTAAATTTATACAATCAAACATTATGACTGATTAAGCTAGAATGGATCCCTGACAATTTCCTGCCCACCATGGATCTTGATTCTTTGTGTATGATCTGAACCAAGCCCAGCTCATCACAATGGAACTTATAACCTAGCATAAAGTCTGTCTCAAGACTTAGCCACAGAGATATCAGTATCAACCATATGTAGCCACTTAAAAAGGGAAAACTAAATTCACAGAAACAATACCTTATGAGCATACTCCTCTGATTTCATATTTTGAACATGGTCTATAGCTTTATACATCATTTTCTCTCGGAAATCATTAACTGTCTCACGCTCAATAACTCCTGAACCCCTGTTAGCAACCACGACGTAGGTACTCTCATCAGCTCTGGCTCGACCACGGGCCTGAGAACATAAAGAAATCAAGTAAATGAAAGGCTATGCCTTGCTACAAACTCTCCTTTTCTTAGCCTGGAATGATACTCATTGTTCAATGTCCCGGCATTCAACTGAGCTCGCTATTCTCAGTAAAGTCATAGTTATTATTGGAATTCGGCCATTTGAAACTCAGAATGCACTTATTGCCCCCAGAGTCCCTCCCTTAAACCTTAGAAAGCATCATCAGTTACTTGGACTGGGGTCAAGCCACTGCCTGGAATGGAAGGAAGGACAAATGGGGTCTCTGATCTTGGAACCATGGCTGTCGAGAGTAGAGCCAGGGCTGTTCCTGGCATCCTACTTTGGATTTTTAGCACATTTTCCCATGGAAACATGTTCAACAGGTGAAAAACTTGTATAAACCTCTTAATAAATTGGTATTCATATACATTTTGAGTAATAGAAAATTTCATGGCTAGCTCAAGATCCTAACTACCAATATTATTCTCATGAAAAAATATATTCTGAATAATGAACCACTGATGTACACATCAACTGCTGAAATACAATTACTTCCTAATTCAGGGGATGTCTGGTCAGTTTAGTCTCCCATGACTTGCCTTTCATCCCAAGGATGCAATCAGCACAGCTCCTGTACATACTCAACAACAGGTAACAATAATACTATTAAAATAGTGTAAGAGGTATAGTGAAATTTGAATGAGATCTGGGATATGTCATTCTCACTCTCTTTTTTTTTTGCATTTATAAGTCAGCCCCTCACCAACATTTTATTATGAAAAATCGCATACAGATAACATGAAAGAATAAGGGAGAAATGCAGACACAGCAGGGCTCTCTATGAGTAGGGTATGCTACTTCATCAGACATTTGTGAGATACCATGCTTCAGATCCCAGCTCCAGTTAGGGGCTCACAGAAACATCCTAGAAATGAGGAGGCCTCTTTTCACTCTTTCAACTGAGCGATGTCTTAGGGCACAGAAATAACAGCCAGGTATCTGGTCATCAAATGAATTAAACAACAACAATAAAAAAAGCAGTAGTGAATAGTTTTTGAAGATTGGTCTTTTAGTAGGAAAAAAATATATATAATATCTATTTTCAAAACCAAAGGGATGTTCCCCCCAAATGGGATGTTGTAGGTTTGCACTGTTTTACTAAAGGAAAGCAATTAAAATATGAATATAAAAGTAAAAGCAAACATATGTATCTGAATGTACCTGGACCATGGCTATTTCATTAGTGACAAGCCCATAACGGATGACAATATTGCATTCTTTGATATCCAGGCCTTCTTCTGCCACTGTGGTAGCGATAAGCAGATTTATTTTTCCAGTACGGAATTTACTAATGACTTCTTTTTGTTCATTCTGTAGAAACATTGTAATAAAATAAATTTTGTGATGCTAAACACATTAAAATCTTCTAATTATGAGGAGAAATAATAAATTGCAACTGGTCAGTGTAAATTAAAGGATTAGATCATGTACGGATTTGTTGCCATCTGTTTTTGGCATTGAACAAAGACATGATGGTGAGACATTTGATTTCCAATCTGGGATACCACACAATAACAAAAATATTTCCATCTTCCAGTCTGGAGATTGGAAGGCCATCATTTATGTCAAGGAAATAAATTGACGGGCAACTTGGGAGGAAAAAAGGGAGGAGACACTTTTGGTTGGGAAGAGACAGTAAAGAGAAGCTAAAATGGGCCTTTCTTTCCACTACATTGATTTCAGAATCTTTAATATTCAGAGGCTAGGTTTCAATGACATTTTTATAGATTGTTGAATTTTGAATCACAGAGAAAATACACACTGTATACCACATTTGATCACTTTAAGAGTCATTCAAGTAAGGAATGTATGAAATATTCCTGGAAGGAAAAACAGGAAACTGAAAATACTGGCTGACTCCAGGGAGGAGAGCTTGAAGACAAACAACAATTGATAAGGTACCCATGTACCTTATCAATTTTAAACAATTTAAGTATATTATCTATTCAAAAGATGGTATAAATAAACTTGAAAGGATGGGTCATGCGGAACATAACTAAAACAAATATTTTAAATGGAAAGAAAAAATATCTGATTTCTGAAAGTTAATATAAATAAAGAAATTAAAATCTGCACTCTGGCCCTTGTATGGGAGGAATGGGTAAGCATAAGCATAACCCAGTCTGGCCAATGTAGCTCAATTTTCAGAGCCACTTTCATCAAAGCTGTTGGTCTATCATACATTAAACCTAAATAAACATGCCAGCATCACACTGTGTTCTCGCAACCCCATCTACTTCTTCTCAGAGGCCACATGAGCCCTTATGTGACACCTACCTGCTGGAGTAACACTGGAGTAAGGCTTCCTAGGAGTTTTCCCTGATAATTTCTCCCTCTTACTGTTTAATTCTCCTGATAAAAATTTACATGTACTTAGATGTTAGCAGAAGATCATAGTGCCTTAATTTAAA
>PVKH010038343.1:0-11338 GCA_004027955.1 Chaetophractus vellerosus | reverse complement strand
ATTTTTAAATAACATTTAGCTGGAAGGTTCCTTCCTTGGGCCAGCCTGCTCCAAAAGTCGGCCATTCTGCAAAACAAAAGTAATTAGTTTTCCCTTCTTTACTTGGAGCGACAGGTCATGCGCTCAGCCTCGGAACTCAGAGAAGTGATTCACCATTAGGGCCCAGGGGGTAGATCCGCTCTGTCACATGACAAAGTCTAGAAGAAAAGGGGTTAACGGACACAGAAAAGCGACACACAGGACAAAAACACAAAGAGACAAACGGAGATCGACCGTATGGCCACGCACTTGCTCACTCACTCTCACACCTAATGGAACCGGTTCCTTGAATTTCAGCAGGCCCCTTACCATAAGGGAACCTTGCCCTGCCAGCACGTCTGCTCGGCTGAGGGGCCTCTAACCCCTCTGAGGGGCCTCTAACCTCTCTAAGTTCCGGCAGGCCCCTCTGCTAAGGGGTCCCTGCCAGCCAGCTTCCTTAAAATATCCCGGGCTATACGACTCCCTTATATCGATGCTGGTAGTCAATCCAAACAATGGGGATCCCGGACGAGCCCCCAAATCTTGTGCCCGATTTCAGATCACCAGACGCACGGATGACACCACATCGACAATGCAATAGCAAAAAGGGAGATTTATTACTAGCTTAAGCTAGGGTCCAGGGCTCCCGATCGTGGGCAATGCCATGGACCCCGACCCAAGGCAGTTACAGGATTTATAAGCATCATCAGGGGTATGGGAAATGCCCATGAGGTCACATCTGATAAGAGAAGCCCTGAGTGGGGGGCATACCCGGTGCCTAGGGAGGAAGTTTCTAGTGGCCTCAGGGCGGGGTGGAAGGTAGCAGAGTTATCAGGAGTCTTACATTCCTGAGAGAAGGGCCCTAGGGGTTATCAGGAGTCTGAGGGAGAAGGCCCTAGGGGTTAACTAAAATCTAACATGGGTAGTAGGGAAGCAAATTGAGAGGGTCGGGTCTCTGTAGTCCTTTGCAGGCCTGAAAAGGCTCATGGGTCACAGCACGGGAAATTTGTAGGTCAAAAGCTGAGTCAGCCTTAGGCTGTGTCTCTCTCCCCTTTCCTAGGGAGGTGAATCCTTGGGGCCTCCTTTGTCTGTAGCTGAGGGCCCGGGGCTTGAGCATTCAAAAGTGTCTTTAGTGTGGAGGAAGGTGTAGGCAGTAGCAACCACAGCTTTGAACTTACAGTTTTGCTGTTGCAAGTCTTTTCTTTTGTCCCTCTCTCTTTCAGATGATGTCCAGCCTTTCCCTGGTGCCCTAAATCCTAGAAGATTTTTTCCAGGCCATTTGTGCCTGTTCTCTACCTACTTTTCTGGGAGAGAAGAGAGACTTGTGTCTTTCTAGTCTGCCATCTTCCTGCAAGTTCCAGATAAGTTTTTAAAATTCCAATATTTTATTGCTAATTTAGTAATAATTTTAAAATAAAATTTGAATAAAATGACTCTGGAATTTAGTTACAACCCACCTGCTTTTCTTTTTCTCTTCCTCTCCTCTTTCCCTTCTTCCTCCTTTATCTCTTTCCTTCTTTCTGCCTTCTTCCTTTTAATAATCGTTTTTGAGTTGTTCATGTTCAAGGCTCAATAATGGTTAGATTGGTGGAAGGATAGTTTGGGAGGATAAGTAATAATAATTCATAAACTTTCCCCCTCTAGGGGACTCCACTGCATCAGGAAAGATAAAACACATATCTGATAACTCTTTGTCTAGTACAAAGAGATGAATGCATTAAAGGAGACCACAGAAGTTCAAAAGAATGAGCAATTCCTTCTGACTCAGGGAAATGATAGAAGATTCCTTAGAGATTTTACCAGTCTTTTTGTAGTGGAAAATATGCTATTTTTGCAAACACTATTTAATTTTCTTTTACTTCACCCAGGAACAATACTTTTTTTCCAGTGTCTGTTTCAGCTAATTTTAACCACTTGACTAAATTTGGCAGGTAAAATATGGCTGGAATTGTTTTATTTCACTAACCCAATGTGATTTTCTAGATTTTTCCCTGACCACATTCTGACACTTTAGACCATGACATGCACAACTTACGTTGCGTTAGATTTTCATCCTTCCTTTTATTTTTATAGCACGCACCTTACATTGACTAGTGCATTTTCCCTCATAAGGATTGTAGATGATTAACTAGCATGGGAGAGGAAGGACAAAAAGATTTCATGGGCATGAGACCAATGTTTAAGGAAATGGCAAGAGATCATCAAAGGAATGCACAAGGGATGTATGAGCAGGTTAGTAAGTTTGAGTTTTGTTGGAGGATATGTTTCACTGATAAGGAACATTTAAGTCTGGAGAGTTAATATGGAAACAGGTTGTGGGGAGCATTGAATGCCAAGAGAAAAAAAAGCATTTAGGGATTTAGCCACATTTATCTAGAGAAGTAAAAAGATTAGAATCAAAGTTTAGATAGATTTTCTTGGTGTCAGATTGAGAGAGAGATCAGAAGGAGTAAAAGCTAAGAGAACCAAATCATGGGAGAAATCAAAGAAGGAGCTAATAAATCAAACAACAGTGAATGGAATAATGATAACCTTAATAATAGGTGACACTTACTGAATATTTACTATGTGTATTTGTTTCATTTTCTTAATATAACTTTGAAGTTAATCCTAGTATCTCTAATTTAAAGATGAGGAAACTGAGTGTAGCAGAGGTTTTCTGTGCTAAGCTCACACCTATTGATTTTACAACTTCAAAGTCCTCAAATCAACTTTTGAATGCCGTATCCGTACCTATTCTGCTTGAGGGCTTTGTCTGAGGCCCAAGAAAAGCCACTGCACACACTCATATGGTAGCCAACAATGCTGGGAAATTAACTTTCCTGGGAGGAGCACTTGCCAAACAATGACTGTGGGGCGTTGGTGTACAGATATGACAATATTCTTGTCTCTCAGGTAGGATTTGAGGTATATGTTTTATTTTCCCTCAAGTTTACCTATGTTTCTGAAACCCAAACAAAGACACGGATGCATCTGCATTTCAACATGATTCTGGTTGACTCTATGGATATTAATCTTTGAAAATCAATTCTCTACACCATCATTTAGTACCTGGACAAACAGAACTTCACCTTCTTGTCCTATCTACCACAGATTCTATTTCAGCTCAGAGTGATTGAAAAAAATATTTCTTATCTATAAGGAACAACAATTGTTTCTAAAACACTATTAAGAAGTGGCACCTTGTACCATGGTTGTGATTCCTCCATTTCTCATCATATTGAAAGCACATCTTTCCACATTAATGAAGACGGGCTAGATGGTTTAAAGTTGACCTCATCCAAATTAAATGAGGAAGGGGTATTTTCTTAGTTTGCCACGGGGCTGCTGATGTAAAGTATCGAAATGGGTTGGCTTTTATAATGGGAAATTTATTAGCGGTAAAATCTTACACTTCAGAGGCTGTGAAATGTCTGAATCAAGGCATCATCAGAGATGCTTTCTCACCAATGTCAGCTACTGGTGATCCTGGGTCCTGCCACTTGGCAATGCAGGAAGCTAATCTTTGCTAAGGCCCCTGCTTTCCTCTCCAGAATCTACTGTCTCCCAGAGCTTAGCTTTGGGCAACCAGGCAAAGGGCTTGTCTCTTTCCAGGTCTCCTCTTTTTGTCTCAGCTGCTCTGCTTTCTTCCTGAGTTCAGCTGTGGACTATCAGGCATATGGCTTATCCTTTCACCTTCAGCTGCTCCACGGGCCTGGCCTCTTGGGGATTTCATGCTTAAGCTTTGGCTCCTAGAAATCCTCAAGTCCTCTTTCACATGGCAGGTAAAAAATGGCAGCTTCCTTTCTCTGTGTGTCTCCGTTCATATAAAGCTCCAAGAGAAGGGTGGAAACCCAACCAAAGTCATGCGTCACTGACACCCACAGTGTTTGTATTAGTCAGAGTTCTCTCGGGAAACAGAATCAACAGGAGATATCTGAGAATAATATAAAATTTTATAAGTCTCTCATATGACCATGGGGATGCACAAGTCCAGGTTCCACAGGCAGGCTGCAAGCCAGGGAGCTCCGATGAAAGACCAATGAAGGGTCCTTGATAAGTTTCTGGGAGAAGCTGGCTGTCAAACGACGAGCTGGGAAATTCTCCCTGAATGTTGAAATCACTTCCCTTTTAAGGCAGTCAACTGATTGGATAAAAGTGTCATCCATTCTTGATCCAACTTCCCTGATTGATGTAGATGTAATCAGCCATCCATGCAGTAAACTCACTGGTGATCGAAGTCCATAAATGCTCTTATATTACAATTAGCCCAGTGCTTGCTGGACCTAATACCTGGACACAATTACCTGGCCATGTTGACACATTAGCCTAACCATCACAGTGTTTCAGAAATCTGATCCCCAAGAACCCAAACAGCATTCAGAGGAGTGGAGGAACACAATTTTATTACGTGTGGGCCCAGAGAAGAAAGTCAATCTCCAAATTCTGGGCATCGGGCTTTGACTTTCATGAGTTTATATAGGGACTTTAGGCGGGCACAATCTTAAGGAAGCAGGCGGGCAAGGATTACAAAAGCAGAAGCGCTTATCAGCTAGCAGTCTGCACAATAGGCAGGTGGAATTGCCGACCTGGTCAGGAGTATGCAGGTGGACAGGGCGGGGCTATGCTAACCTGAATACAGGCTTCAGATATGCATATTGAGACACAGGTGGGCATTCCTTATCACCGGGATTGGATTAGTTCCAAAACATAATCTTTTTTTGTGACTCGACCAAATTCAAAATGTCACAATTGTGCTTATTGTTGATGTGCTCATGGATTAATTAAGTGAACAAATTAGATAAGACTGTACTTTTAAATACAACATTCTGAATGTCATCATGAGGTGAAATGGCAAAATTCAAACATCACACATGGACTTTGACAAATTTTACAAAATGTGAGGAGGAACGAAAATCCAACTCATGGTGCTTGTTTACTTTTGCTATATGTGTGTATATAAATTTATATTACATATTACATATTAATATATTATTTATTATATATTTATTTTAAACCAATAATCATTGAAGTTTATGCAAGTTAATATAATAACATCAGTTACCTGTGAATTTACAAATTTTCTCTTCTCTTGAATGGAAGAGAAAAGGAGAGATGTTATATGCAATTTGTGGGTAAACACATGCAACTTACAGTCTTTTCAATTCCACAATGCTTAGAGAGCAACTATTACTGTTATGCTGTCAATAACTATTGAAATTTCTAATTATAGAATGTATTTCCTTTCAAAACTATCACTGATTTTTTTCGCATCCATAGAAGTCACTACTTAGGAAAAATTTATCATGTCTGAAATGGCAGAAATAATTTTAAAAACCTCTGGGAAAGGTAAGCACAAATCTTCCTTCTATTGTAGAAATAATTTCTTTATGTGGAGTGGCTTTTTCAAATTCATAAGCCCTGTTTCATTACATTGATGTTTTACTCCAAAATTTTGCCTTAAAGGATGAAAAATATAGATTAAAAGGAAGATTGACCTGGGATCTTTCTTTTTGACCAGGAAGCTTCTGTTTGGAAATTCTTCTCCTTTAGAGACTAGGGTAACATTAGAAATTATGGAAACAGATTCTGGAGGCTGGTCCACTTTATTTCAAGACCAATATCCCTATTTTGAAAGCAGGGTAATATAACCCTTTATTCTCAAGCTTTGCACATGGCTGCATAGGTATCCATTTCAAACCACCTTCTCTTTTCTTTACGTTTCTACACTTCAGCATGTCTTCAATGATTTTATCTTCTAATTTTCTTTGTGTGGTAGGGAAATCATCACATGTAGCCACCCCTGAGCCCAAGGATAACCTATTATCTTATTTCTGTTTCTCTAGTACAATACCAATCATGCATGCAGTTCCTCTTAATTAATACACTCCCTCCTTCCTCCTGAGGTCTTTAAGTTGTCAAACCTAACCCTAATTTGCATACTCAGCAGTGCACACTCTGTCACTAATCATAGACTCCGTTTACCTCTGATTATATTAACAATCATTCCTTTACTTCCCAAACTACACCCTCCCACAATCCCTAGTTTATCACAGTTCCTTTTTTTTTTCCTCTGTGCTATTTTGGCCTTTCCTAGGCCTTGGTTTGGTTTTGTTCTTTGCACCTGATGCTCTACCCATGACTCATTAACCATATTCTTGCAGTTTGTTAGTAGACCCACACTGAGCAGCCTCCAGCTCAGGTCCACCCTACCACCCCCATCAGGGACACTGCAGCTCAATTGGCTTCAGCAGGAGAAGTGGCTCACTAGTACTACATGTTGGCAAGATGAACCATAATATGTATTCATTAAACAAGCATGTATTAAGCATAATCTTTGTAAATGCACCCACATTCTAGCAGCAACAGTTCCCATACTTGTCTTTATTTCAGATTCCCTACTCAGCTCTCAAAACCTTGTGTCATCAAGCTCAGATGAACTCCAACTTCCTAGAAACATGCTATTTCTTTTACGCTTTTTCACCAATGCTACAATAAACATGTCAATAAGAATGAATGTACCTATGAAGTGTTAATGTAGTTCCATTGGTCTAAACTTGACACTGAAACTTAGCAATGTCTTATTTATGCTCTCACTTGATTTTGACACAAGGCTTATTATATGTTCAATACAGTTATGGATGTATAAATTATGGGGGCTTATGAAAAATCAATTTATACAAATTGACTCTACACAGTAGAAAACACTCTACATGAGCTATTTTGCAATGCATATACATGTACAGAGACATTTAAAGTTTTTTTCCCAACTTCACTTTTCAAGGCACTCAACCATTGCACTCAGAGACAGCTAAGCTCCTGGCTTCCTAGGTCTACACAGGTATCATATTTGTAACCATTAATATGCAGACAGGGGATGATTAAATGCAGGCTTGATAAAATGTGACACCCCATAATAAATGAGAATGAAAAAATGAATTTGTAACCATAAATCATGTATTAAAATTTATGTCACAGGCTTACATTGATGAAGACAATGTAGAAATAAGAAAATATGAGATAGACCTATTTAAAAAATTATAATGAAAGACATTTAAATTTTATGATTATTTCAACTCTTCATCTTAGGTAAAAAATTTGACTTCTTGCCCCTGAAGGTAGAATGTCTGAACTTACTGGTTTAGAATAGGACATTGGACAGTTACCAGTTTCATTATAATGCAAATTTTAACTTTAGCATTTTAAATATGAGTGCTCTTATGCATCCAAGACAATGAGCTACTACAATCTTTTCAGGAAAAGAAGAAATAAAAAGTCTATTTTAAAAGACATAACATTTTTGAAGTTTAGTCCTGCTGCATACTTTACCTAAAAAGAATATGAAAGCATTATATCATGAGCAAAACCTCACAAAAATAAATGATATTAAATCTTCGAATAAAAAAATACCTTGAAATTTCCAGAAATCCAAAACACACCACAAACACCATTTAGGAAGCAACAACATCAAAGGCACCAGAATAAAATAACAAGACTCATATTTCAATGAACTAGCCCTAATTTCAACTTTCAAATGTATGTTGGTCCTTCAGATGGATCCCCTTTGGGCAGATATAAAATTATTCCAATGCTTTTGACACAATTTTGGCAATCAGTTACATACAAAACTGAATTTCAGATAAAACCATTGCCTTATGGTTTCAGGAAAGTAAAGCAAATTATTTCTATCATCCATTATTACCTCACCACACCTTCATTCTTTTCCACATTCCCTATATTCAAGGGCTGCCTTTTGCAGGAGAGTGAACTTGGAGTTCTTCAAAGTTGCTCTCAAAACCCAGAGTGATTTTTCTGAAGCAATATTTATTATTCAGTAAGTTCCTTTGTTTGTCTTACTAAAATATTCACAGACTTAAAGGTCATCTGCCTGTTTAGTAGTTGTCCACTAGGTTTAATGTCCATATACTGGGGAGTCAGTAGATGCTCAACAAATATCTATTAAACCCAAATTTCAACTAAATACTCTGCCATTTGAAAAATTAATATTATGGAACACTATGTCAGAAAGTCAGTCTACTCTTACTAACTTGCCAGAGTTATGGAAAATTCTTAGGTCACCACCCCCGGTACCATCCCCAATAGCACGAGAAAGTTTATGCTTGCTTGCTTGGTTGCTAGGTCAAAATCAACAAAACTAGAATAAGCCCACCTGCAGCTAACTGCACATGTCCGCTTGTGTACATCTAGTGCTTGCTTGCTTGGTTGCTAGGTCAAAATGAGCCAAAACAAATATGCAAACAAAAATCTCCTGCATAGTCCTTTGTCTAAAACTTGGTTTTGGTTCTTGTAAAAAGAGCATAAAAAGAGACTCAAACCCTGCTTTGGGGCTCTCACCACTGAGAAGGTGACGAGCCCGGCCGCTTGAATAAAGGTTCTAAAAACTCTCTTCACTGGGTGTGGAGTCTTACCTTAACTTGAAGTGTTCAGCGCACTTCATTTGGAGACCCCAGTGAGATTGGAGCAGGCTCCACCCAGGACTCCCAGGGGAAAGCCTCTGAGAGACATTCCTCAGCCCTGGGATAGCCTGGGTGTGAGCCGGAACTCCAGGACAATTTGGCCCGGTGAACCACCTGTTCTGTTCTGGTCAGGTAAGACTGGATCCAGCCGGGACTGTCAGACAGCCGGATGCAGCATATTGTCTACAGTCAAGGTCGGAGGCAAGACGTCGTCCAGACCTTACTGGGAACCTCCGGGTTCATTTTACTGGTTTTTGCGTTGGCCTCTGTAGTGTGTCTTGTCTGTTAAGTGTTGGTATTCTTGTGTGTCTGCTTGGCACAATGGGCCAGTACGCATCATGTAACCTAACCCCCCTGGATTGTTTTCTTAAGAATTTTCAGGAAATGAAAAATACGGCCTCTGGCTATGGTGTGAAAGTCAATCCAGGAACACTGCGCAATTTGTGAGAATTGGAGTGGCCGACTTTCGGAGTAGGGTGGCCTTCGGAAGGGACTACTAACAAACAAATTATTCGTGCAGTTCAGAGAATTGTATATGATGTCCCTCACCCAGATCAGATGCCTTATATTGACTCATGGTTAGAACTTGTGATCACCATGCCAAAGAAATTAAAATCTTAACTTTCAGGTTGTCGCCCAAATGATCATCTTGGGTAGACCCCATCCGGTCCTTCCAGTTCAGACTGATAAAACCCCAAAGAAGAAAGTTCTGCAGGACCATGCAGGAGACCCCCTTTTGGATCTTCCTCCTTACCACCCCCACCGGCCCTCTGCTCCCTCTGCTCCCTCTGCTCCATCTGCTCCTTCTAGTCACCCTCCTCTAATTTCTCCCCCACATACACACCGTGGCACTTTCAGTCACCAGGTAATGAGTTGGATTCAGACCGTCCTGCCCCCCTCCTCCCACTCTGACAGGCAGGCTTCGGACCAGGGCCGGATGGCCAACCCTTTATGGTTTATACTCCCTTTGCGTCCACTGACCCTTGTAATTAGAAACAGCAGAATCCCTCCTTTTCTGATAAACCCCAGGGATTAATCTCTCTCCTTGAGACTGTTTTCTTTACCCACAATCCCACTTGGGATGACTGTCAGCAGCTTCTGCAGGCTTTGTTCACCTCTGAAGAGTGGGAAAGAATTCAATGGGAGGCAGTCAAAACCATCCTTGGTCGAGATGGCCATCCTACCACCGACATCCACCGTATAGAGGCCATCTTCCCCATGGATCCGCCTACTTGGGATTATAATGATGATCAAGGTAAGGAGGCCCTCGAACGGTTTCACCAGACTCTATTAAGCAGCCTCCAAGCCGCAGCCCGAAAGCCAACTAATCTCTCTAAGGTAACGGAAACAACCCAGGGATCAGACGAGTCACCATCAGCCTTTTTAGAAAGACTGACGGAAGCCTATAAGCAATATACCCCCATAGATCCGGGAGCTCCTGAAAATAGACGGGCCATTAATATTGCCTTCGTATCCCAATCGGCCCCGGACATCAGGCACAAATTGCAGAAATTGGAGGGATTTGAAGGGAAACTCCTCTCAGAATTAATGGAGGTGCCTCAGAGGGTCTACAATAACAGGGAAGACAAAGAAGTCCAAACCACTAAAAAGGTGGCCAAAGTCCTTCTCAGATCTCTTGTTGAAACTCGAGGCCGTCCCCCCAAGGACTTTGGATCCTGAGGAACTCCGGGTGGACAGAGAGGGAGGTCTCGAGAAGGAAAAAGGTTACAGTCAGACCAATGTGCCTACTGTAAAGAGACAGGACGTTGGAAGATGAGTGTCCAAAGAAAGGGGCTAATCCCAAACCCAAACTGGTGCTGCACACTGAATGAAGGGGCTGGGGCTACAATTGCCTCCAGGAGACTATGGTCTGATTGAAAGTAGGAGGCACCCCGCTTAACTTCCTGGTAGACACTGGGGCAACATATTCTGCCCTTAAAACTGACTCCGGTCCTTATGAGAAAAATCAGACCCTAATCCAGGGGCTTACTGGGAAACTTGGGACTTATCCATGGACTTCAGCTTGGATGGTAGATCTGGGGGCTGGAACATTCTCTCATTCGTTCCTCGTTATGCCAGACTGTCCATAACCCCTGTTAGGAAGAGACTTATTACAAAAATTGAAAGCCACTACCTCATTTAAAGATGATATAACTAAAATATCCTTCGGGAGTCAGCCCCAAACTCTGTTGGTTACTTGTCCGCTCTCTGAAGAATATCTGTTAATGCCAGCTGAACACCCGGTATTCGGGAAAGACTATTTACAGGAATTTCAAAAATTTGTTCCCGGGGTTTGGGCTGAGACTAACTCCCCGGGACTGCCCAGTCACCAACATCCAGTCATTGTGCAGCTGCTGAGCTCAGCCCTCCCAATTCGAGTTCGGCAATATCCTATTAGCAAAAGAGCGCAAGATCGAATAACCCAACATGTTAATAGACTGCTACAAGCCAGGATCCTTGTTCCTTGCCAGTGACCTTGGAACACCCCCCCTCCTCCCTGTTTTAAAACCTGGAACCCAGGGTTACAGACCGGTGCAAGACCTAAGAGAGGTCAATAAATGGGTTGAAACCCTCCACCCCACAGTTCCAAACCCGTATACCCTCTTGAGCCAGATCCCTGCAGAACATACGGTTTACTCTGTACTGGACTTAAAAGATGCCTTCTTCTCCATACCTCTAGCTACTAACAGCCAATTGATCTTTGCCTTTGAGGACCCTAGACCAGGAAAAAGAGGGCAGTTAACCTGGACTAGACTCCCTCAGGGATTCAAAAACTTCCCTTTGGGGAAGCTCTGGGGAGGGACCTGTTGGAATTCCAGGAGAGACACCAGAAGGTAACAGTTCTACAATATGTAGATGACACC
>PVKH010038342.1:0-11340 GCA_004027955.1 Chaetophractus vellerosus | reverse complement strand
TTGTAAGTTACTTCAGTGGGCACCTTACAGAAGAGTACTTTAGAGCCGAAATGGACTATGAAGAGGGCAGGGAATTCAGCCACATAGGGGGAAACCCTTGCTTAATACTTTTTCAAAATTTTTTCAAGTCCGCTAGAAAAAGGATTCCTAATCCAGTTAAAAGCAAGAACTTGATACATTTCCTTTCTATTTTTTTTAAACTATATCTCTGAGAACCAATATACCCCATTTTGCATTTCAGTATTTTTTATCATGTTGATATTAAAGTCTGTGAATTTTTTAAACCATTCTAATAAAAAGATTACTCTGAACTAAAACATTTGGTTCTGTGGTCAAAGGATGAGTTGTTACAGTTAGGCGACACAAGGGCATCTGCATTAAATGAGATAACACAACGCTTGGGGTAAAAGAAAATACTAATTTTTCCATTAATCTGTTTTGTAAGACTGAGGAAAAATAAAGGCTTTCAAACTCTGTTGTACTTCTGAATTTAGATGGTTATCAAGCATTACTATATTGAGCCTTTTTATATGCTCTCAGGATAGAATGTAAGATTCCTGCTGTCATGTTGCTAGTATTTTACCAGAATGTAGTCATTTTAAGAAAAATGAATTAGTTGTTTGTAAGGACATTTGCAACACGTAACATGTCAGATAATTGGGAAAAATTTTAAGCTCATTGTTTCTAACAGTGTCTTTGACTTTTTAACTTCCTAAAATGTTGGCTTTATCTCTAGAAAACAGAAATATAAAATAGACTTTGATAGACCATGTATTGTCATGAGAATAAAAAACAAGAACAGGGTGGCTTTTTCAAGATATTTTCAGTGAGAAAAGAGTATTTTGCATTTTGGATTGTTTGCCTATTTTTTCCCTCTTCTGTACAAGTCCCAGACTTCTTCTGACTGTAAGATTGACTCTGAACTTCAGAACAAAACTTTATATATATATATATATACTTTTTGTTTTCTCTTAAAATTTCAAAGTTGAGGTGTAGTAATTTGTGTATTTGAGGTAGGAAGATAAATGAGGAGCAATCACTGACAGGAATGTAAAGGATTACCTCAGTTAAGTTGCTTGTTCACAGTTTCCATGTTGTCTTTCATCTTTTTATTTTATTTTATTTTATTTTAAAAATCCCTAATTTTCGATGATACTAGGGCTGGATGTTAAAAGGAAATCTACAGGCTTTTTTTTTTTAAAAAGATATTTCTATATCTTTGTTTATAAATCACAAAAGCATCTTATAAATAAAATGTTCTAAAATACAGGCAGGTAACAGAGTACCAAATTGGAAGTTTTAGGCTTGATTATGTATTTTGAAAACAAAGTTTTCCTTTTTTTAAAAAAAAGGAAGTTTGAATTATTTACATTTTAGCAGGCTGGAGGAAAGAATCCCAAGTTGTAATCCAGTCTTAGAAAATTTAAATTAACTTATTTTAGCTCTTATTTTAGTAAATTGAAATGAGTGGTAAGTATAATATCAAATCATTATCAACTTACCGTAGCTAACTTACCTTTTATTTTAACACAGCTACAGAAAGATCTTGAAGAGGTGAAGGTATTGCTGGAAAAGGCCACTAGAAAAAGAGTACGTGATGCCCTTACAACTGAAAAATCCAAGGTTGAGACAGAAATCAAGAACAAGATGCAGCAGAAATTACAGGGGAAAGCAGAACCTCTTGAAAATGAAAAGCCAGCAGCTGTGGTTGCTCCCATTACAACAGGGTATACAGTGAAAATCAGTAATTATGGTATGACTTGTTTCCCTACATTCAGTTCTTTCTGCCCCAGAGCAACCTGTTCCTCAGTAGTGACCCACTAAGAAATTAATTTTTAGCATAGTTTTGAGTGTTTGTTTTTAGTGTCTTGGAAGGTGGTTCATCAGTTCTTACTTAATAAAAAGTGCTTTACTTTTTGAGATACATTCTAGAAGGTGTCCACAAGAAAGCAAGATGACTTAAGTACAAAGAAGATGTGTAACAACAAGGAAGGGGAATATATTCTGATGTTCATTCAGTATATAAGGAACACAGCTTTTTGTACATCCTGCTTTGTGTTTCACTTTGTCAGACAACCACCAAAATTAACTGAGGAAAGGAATCCAGATAAATACAAGAAGTAATTTTGAGTACCTTATATATGCTACTGTTGTGCTTTGACTTGTGGACCCAAAACAATGTCTAAGACCTAGTTCCTTCCTGCCCACAGTGCAGTTGGGACACAGGTATGCAACTAATACCATACACAATGTAATGATACCATTTTCTCTCAAAAGAATGTAAACTTTTGTTTGGAAACTGTGGCTTGAATCTGATGAAGTCTCATGAGTGCAGGGACAGTCTTATTTTTCTTTATTCTCACAGTATCTGGCACATAGTTGTACTTAAATATTTGCTTAACTGAATCAAGTAGAGATTTATAAAGTGTTATGGGAATAAGCTGAAGAAATAATTATGTTGGAAGTGAACAGTAGTCAGGGAGAGTGTTCAGAGTTTGTTCAGCAAGTGGAAAAGGAAGGGAACAGCATGAGCAAAGGACACAAATAGAGACATGCAAGGTATGATGAACTTTGATTATTATGCTCAGGTAGAGGCTAAAAACAAACAACATGCTAGGGTAGAGGCCAGATAGTGAAGAGCAGTGTGTGTACTTAAGAGACATACTCTTGTACTCATTTGACCATTGAAAACTGATGTGAAGGTGTTAGGGTTAGGGAAGGGTGGGGATGGCATTTTAAACAGGAACCTAGATTCGTGTTTAGGGAGAAAACTATAACAGTCAGTGAGGATGATGGATTGAATGAATGGAAAGAAACTAGGTAAAGTTCCACAGAACTCTCTAGGACATCTTTCTTGATTAACACTAAATTTCTATTTGTTAGAGCTAAGTGAGGAACAGTGGGGGAAATAATTATATTTTCAATATATATAGTATGTTTTTTATTTCAAGTTTGTATATTTTTTTGTGTTGAGAGAATTTGTCTCAGTGAAAGACTATAGTAAATAGTTTGATAATTTGTAATGAAATGGCATTTAGTTGATATTGATAGGTTAATCAGATTAGCAGATTTGGGTAAAGAATTGGACTCTTTGAATTTATATACTACCTTGTTCCAGAAAAAAAAAATTGAGGAAGCTAGGATTGCATTTGTTAGACTGCTTGGAGAAATGGAAATTGTGAAATTAACTCCAGTGATGTTTAGCTGTCAATCTTAATGGAGAATTACTGGTATTTAGGTATAGGTCAAAAAATATTGCTATTAAAAGGGAAAATGAGCTATATTTATTACGAGCCACGTGCATTAGCTGTTCTAGAGAAAATTTCAGAGATTTATTTGTATCCCATCTTTTTGTTGTTGCTAGGATGGGATCAGTCAGATAAGTTTGTGAAAATCTACATTACCTTAACTGGAGTTCATCAAGTTCCCACTGAGAATGTGCAGGTGCATTTCACAGAGAGGTGAGTTTTGAGTTGTCATTATAATGGGGAAGACAGTGATCAGATTAACCATTAAAAGTCAGAGATTGCCTTAGCATGGGACTTTTTTCTTTGCACTTCGTGAAATTCTGTTCAAATTTAGAATTGATTTTTCTTCACACCTTCTTTGAATGAAGGGGTGAGACTTAAAATCATCTAGGATGGTCAAATGCAGACCCTGAAGTAGAACTGGTGGCTTCTTTCCACAAGAACTATAGAGCAGTTTTCATAGAACCAGAAAGATAATGTATTCATAATTGTGTTGTAGGTCATTTGATCTTCTTGTTAAAAATCTAAATGGAAAGAATTACTCCATGATTGTGAACAACCTCTTGAAACCCATCTCTGTGGAGGGCAGTTCAAAGAAAGTGAGTTTGCTTCTTTTATCATATTTTGAAACCTCATTAGGTTGAACCTGGCTAATTTAAATTGAGATGAACTAGAATTAACTTGTCCTCTGGAACAAGGATCAGCAAGCTATCCTCCACTGTCTGTTTATAAGAATATTGCAATCAAATCAGGAGAGGAAAAAAAATTTTAAATGGTTACGATTGAGACAAATTTTAATGCCAGCTCTGCTGCTTCCTAGTTTGTATGACTTTTGGCAGCTTAATCATTGTGCCTCAGTTTCGTGATTTGCACAATGGGAATAATTCAAATCAACATTGAAATGATGCTAAATGAATACTGTATGTAAAGTGCTTAATTAATGGTAGCTGCTGTTAGATGTACTGTGTGTAAGTTTCGATACATAAAAAAAGGAGTGAAGCACTTAGCCTAGATGGAGTTTAGTAGAAGCTAAAAAACAATGAAACTGTCTTTAAAAAACTATTCGTATTTTTCACTAATTCAGACAATCCTGTTTTCCAAGTAATTAATTTAAATAAATGAGGTTTAATGCATTTGGTGTAGAGCTATGCCATTCTTTGTTTTTAATTACATATTTTTATTTCTATGTATTGAAAATCATAAATTGAAACCAATAATTCCAATTCTAATTCAAAACTACAAGACACACTCTAGTTTTCTTCCCTTCCTTATATTTAGCTTTTTCTTTTGAAAAGTGAGAATCCTGGTTTGTTTGAGTTTTTTTTTGTTGCTGCTGTTGTTTTTTAAGACCTTTTAAAAATTTTTTATTGTGCTAACATATATAGCAAAAATTTGCCATTTTCATCACTTTTAAGTACACATATCAGTGTAATTGCATTCATAGTGTTGTGTGACCATCATCACTCTCCATTACTGAAATTTTTCCATCACCCCAAACAAATTTGATATCCATTAAGCATTACTCCCCATTCCCTCTCCCCTCTACCCCTGGTCTCCTGTAATCTACTTTCTGCTTGTATGATTTTTTGTATATTCTAGTTATTTTATATGTGACATGCAATGGTTGTCCTTTGTGTCTGGCATATTTCACTCAGCATGGTATTTTCAAGATCCATTTGTGTTATAGCATGTATCAAAACTTCATTCCCGGGGGGCAGATGTGGCTCAAATGGTTGGGCATCATTCTCCCATATGGAGGGACCTGGGTTCGATCCCCGGGACCTCCAGGTAAAAATTTAAAAAAGAAAAATATAGAAGCCGTGTGGGCGAGCCCCCCAGGCACCGCATGTGGGTGTGCCGTCAGGCCCCACTGAGCCAAGATGATGATGTAACAGGAGAGTGACACAAGGGAAAGCCAAGACGAGACACACCGAAAAACCAGGAACTAAGGTGGCACAGGCGGTAGGATGCCTCTCTCCCACATTGGAGGTTCTGAAGATCGAATTCTGGTGAAGACAGGAGGAGAAAGATGAGAAGAGAGGAAACACACAGAGAATTGCCCAGTGAATGGATACAAAAACAGCAAAAAGGGGGGTGGGGGAGAGGGGATAAAAATGGATAAAGGTAAATACATAAGTAAATAAATCCTAAAAAATAACATTCCTTTTTATGGCTGAAGAATATCCCATTGTATGTCTATGCCACATTTTACTAATCCATTCATCCGTTGATGGGCTTTTGGGTTGTTTCTGCCTTTTGGCTATTGTGAATAATGCTGCTGTAAGCATTGACCATTTTGCCATCTTTGTTTATATAGTTACCTAGCAGCTTAAAGGTAAAATTAAAATGTAGTTTATTGGTTAGCCTTTTTCTCACTTCTCTTTTATCCACTAACACTAAAGGAAGGGATACCCAGAGAACTTACTGTTAAGAGTTGTATATTCTACCTCTTTTCCATTTTTTACCTTCCATACTCTTTACCTTGCTCCAGTCTGCCTTGTACAATCTGGTTTCCTGCCTCTCTCACTCCTCTTACTACATTACTCTTGCCTTTGATCACTAAAATCCAGGCACTCCTTCTTTCTATTCCTCAGTTACACCAAGATCATCCTATCTTGAACCTTACTATTTGCTGACTACTTGCTACACTGTACCTGGAAGGCCCTTCCCTCAGATCTTCGATCTCAGCTCACATTTCACCTCAGAGAGGCCTTCCTAATGAAGTTCCTGCCCCGAGCCCATAGCACCCTCTTTTTCTTCATAGCACTTACTTATACTTGAAGGTATTCCCATTTTACCTATTTATGGCCTCCCCTCCCTACCCCCTCTCAGCTGCTAATGAATGTTGGGACTCTGGCTTATTCATCAAGGTGTTCCTAGCACCCAGGATGGGTCCTACACATAATAGGCATATGATTGAGTAAATAATTGTTTTCTGAATATTTATGATTATCTCCATGTTTTAAGTTATGTTTTCCCACTTTTCTTCTAGGTCAAGACTGATACAGTTCTGATTTTATGTAGAAAGAAAGCAGAAAACACGCGGTGGGACTATCTGACTCAAGTTGAAAAAGAATGTAAAGAGAAAGAGTGAGTCTAATTTCTTTAAGAATTTTAATATATTCTTTGCCAGGATTTTGGATTTTATAGTTTATTTTTATGGATAATAGAGCTATAAAAGCTGCGATTTGACCATTTACCTCTTAATGTCCACTGATTAAACCTGATTATCTTGTGTATCTCCTTTCAACTGTGAGAACCTGCTGGAAGACACATGTGCCCAGTAAGCTGCATTTTAAAGAGATCTTTGCTGTTCTGTTTGGCTTCTTTAGTGCTGGTTCTTAACCCTTGCAGAGACAACTAGCGATGCTTCTATACAGATACTGTCCCGTTCCTGAGATTCTATTTCAGTAGTTTCAGACAGGCCTAGATATCAATATATATTTTTCAATTCCACAGACATTTCTAATACATAGTTAGTGTTTAATACCACTGGTATAGATGGAAAAGAATATTTTTCTCCTTCTTAATAATGACTATTCTAAAAAATGTTTATTCAAAGGTATTTCAATTCTAGGTCAAATTTTCCTCTGCTTAAAATTTTCTTCAGCAGTAGATGAAAATAAATATTTGTTGTTTTTGTCACTGAGGTTTTGAGTTTCCTTATTTTGAAGCCCAAACTAACTCCTTCTCCAGGAAAGCCTTTTCACAATCCATCCTCTCTTTAAGGAATAGGTTTTGTGTTTTTTTTTTTTTTTTTCAGGGTCACAGTGGTCAAGGGCGGTGGACCATGGAATTGGGTGATAAAGGCTCAAGTTGGAAGTCCACAATATCAAATGTGAGGGGTCCAAAAAGGCCCAGAGGTCACAGGAACCAAATTGGGGCCGTCCTAGCATCAGGGTCAATGTGGGAGCATAGCAGGATCAACTGGGAAGGGTCATGTGGCAACAGGTCATAGACTGGGAAGGGGTGGTACCTTCTGATCTCTAGGGCAAGCTGGCACAGTCTCCACCTCCTAATGCCCTCTCTTTCTGTAGAGGACAGCCAAGTTGCTGAGGGAGGTGGTCTCCGTGGGGTGCTCAGGCCTGGCGCTTGCTCCCAGACCTGCATGGCATTGTGGAGGTCCGAGGCCTCTTTGCACTTGTTCTGGTCCTGGTCCATCAGCACCAGGATGTTGCGCACGGTGGCCACATCAGGGTGGCTGTGGCCTTAGCTCTGCATTGTTTACTGCTATATATTTATTGCCTAGATCATTGCCAGGTGACTGTATGTTTACCTAGTGAATGGGAAAAAAGAGTGAGTGAGTGAATGAATGAATAAGTAAATAAATGGAGATACAATAGTTCAAATTCAAGTATTAGATAGAGATTAAATAAAATGATGCCTATGATAACTTTCTCTCAAAAATCCTTTCTGTAATTAGACTTTTGTTATACTTTATTAAAATGCAACTGGAAGAACTGGAAAAAAATTTTTTTTCTCCTGCAGTAATAATGTACTGCATTGATTGAGTCAGTCAACCACATTTCTCTCACCTTTGATAGCCAGCATGCATTTGGGATGAGGTTGGCTGGAGCTAGGCATGTGGGACTCTATGGAATTGATTTTAAGTCTAGACTGAATTACATAGTGCAGGACCCTGTCTTATTTATTTTTGTATCCCCAGTGTCCTATATAGAAGTCTATATATAGATTCTATATATAGAATCTGGCACTTATCAGATGAGGTGGGTGAAGTAAAGGTGAAAGTTAATTGGCCCAGTTTGGCCATTCATTGTACTAGAGGTACTGAGTGTAATTAAAGACTTAACATGTGTTCTATGTTTAAGAAAAGGGCCTCTCCAGTTCAAAATGTATGCGCTTCAGTATGTGTCCAGGTGTAATGTTTTTTTTTTCTCTCAATGAAAGTATTTTTTTTCCCAAATTACGTAAGGAAGCATGTTTTTTAAAAAAATTAAAAACTCAGAAAAGAAAATGAGAAAAAGGTAAAAATCATCTGCTATTCCATTCCTTCAAGATAACCCCTTACCATTTTGATGACCCTCTTTAATGCACTTTGTATATATGTGTGTATATGTGTTATTGTTTTCCATAAGAGGATGTATGTGTGCTCTTTTAACTAAACACCTTCGGGTACTCTCCCTTATCTCTGCCCCTCCACTCCTTACCAACAACCAGGATTGTATTTTTCCATGCTTTCCTCTTTGCTTTGTCATCATACATATCTGTCAGTAAATGGGTTCATATATATGTCTCCATTATTGTGTGTCTTTTTGTTTTTACAGAAAGCCCTCCTATGACACGGAAACAGATCCTAGTGAGGGATTGATGAATGTTCTAAAGAAAATTTATGAAGATGGAGATGATGATATGAAGCGAACCATTAATAAAGCATGGGTGGAATCAAGAGAAAAACAAGCCAAAGGAGACACAGAATTTTGAGACTTAAAGGTCCTTTTGGGAACTGCAATGTGGAAATATTGATATTTCCAGTAACGGAATGTTGGGGAATTGCACAGATACAGTTTGACAGCTAATAATTTACATAGCCACCTTCTAAGTAAAGGCAATGAATTCTCCATTTCCTACTGGAGGATTTATTTAAATAAAATGTGCTTATTAAACACTTCATCCAAAGATGGTTTCCCTAGTACACCTGGTCACATTTTGTTCAAGAAAGGGTTATGTTGCATCCTCGAATTGTTAAAAAGCAAGTCTTGCCTAATAAAAATACCACATTGTATGTGTTTTTGTTTAAATGGTAGAAAACAGAAGTATTTGAGGGCTTTTAAGGTACGGATATCAGCTGTCAGTTTTGTCACAAAGTTGTGCTGTCATCACCTCGGTCAATTTTATAACATTTTCCTTAGTACAATAGAAAAAATCCCATACCCCTTATTATTGACCTTCAGCATTGAAATCATTGGAAGTTAATAGAACACACTGCGCATTTACTTCAAAAATGATAAAGAAAAATCATGCACTTACCTTGCTTTTCTTGTAAGATATTTCAGAGAAATAAATTGTTGACAAGGCTAAGTTCCTTACAGAAAAATTTCAACTAATAAATGCAGGAAAGATGAAGGAATTAGAAATTCACTATTGCAAACCCTAATGGAATAATAGACCTGGTAAACGATCATCAATGTAACACTGAAAACCATTGGGCAACAGGTTAATTAATGGTGAACTTTAAATGGAGGATCAGGTTGATCTTATCTGAATCCACTGATCAGTCCAAAGCTAATCTGATGTGTATAGAGTACCACCTATGACTACCTTAAAAAAAGTAATTGAACCTGAACCTTCTCAAGCTTCTGGATGTAAAAACTAGTTTATAGGAGATTTGAAGGACAGAGGAATAAGAATAAGTTAAAGGACACATGAAGCAGAGAGCCAGATGTTGGACTTGATGACTTGGTTCTTCCAATAAATGAACAGGATAAAGGAAAAATGGAGTGGGATGAGGATTTGTGAAACAAAGACTTAAAACCAATGGATCACACCTGGACCCTGAGTCAAACCACAAGGTGGGGGAGGGGAGAATCCTATCGTTGACATACCAGAAACCAGCAAATTTGATTAAGTTAGAATTTGACTAACACCTGTTTAATAGTTGGAATATTAGCTATAAAGCATTTCAGTTGGTAAGTTGTCATATAACTTTAGGAAATGGGAATCCAGGGTATATCACAATTCCCTTTCATAACTTCATCTTACACCTGAGTTTTAGACTGCTATGCAGTTGCATGCTAGACTTTTCCATTGGGGTGATTGACAAGACATTGCATGACTAAAACCTGAACTCTTAATATCTGCCATTTCCCCTAAACCTGTTCCTTTTTCCTTATTATCTATCTTGGAGTTACCCTACACTATCTAGTCACCCCTACCAGGAACCCAGAGAGCCATATTTACCTCTGAGATATCAGTCTCTTAAGTCTTGCTCAGTTTTCTTCAGTATACTTTTAAAATCTGCCCTCTCTTTGCTAATAGCACTGCCTTGACTCAAGTCCTCATCTTCCTGAACAAGTAAGCCATCCTCCTAACTGGTTCTCATGCTTACAGCCTTTTCTCACAGCCTTCTTACCACCCAGCTATCAGTTATCTGGAGAGCAAACCAGTGATGTCATTATTCTGCTTAAAACTCTCCAATAGCTAATATTCAAGTCAAGTTTTAATTCCTTTACATCACATGTGAGATCATATTGTCTTTTTTGCTCTGAGCTTCCTATTTCAGATACATTGATGTGACCGTACTTTTACAACTTAGACCACACTACCAGTGCTGCTTCTGTGCCTTTGCTTCTACTGTTTCCTCTGCTAAGAATCTCCACATCCCTTCCCTCCTGATTTAAGTTCATGTGTCATCTCCAGTAATCCTTTCCCAAGCTGTCAGGTGCTTACATTCTTCTGGATATTTTTATCACTGGGTGGCCATACATGAGGGCAGGGTCAGAGTGGGCCATCAGTCAGTGTTGAGTCACTGCATGAGACAACCTTTTGTTGCCCTTATTTCTATCACAGATGAAACAAACATGAATACAGGGATAATACTATTCTAACAAAACTTCCTCTAAGAGATTTTCAGGGGCTTGAAAGAGGCAATATAGCATATTTTGTTCTAAGGGCCCTTGAAACTCGACCAAGGATATACTTAGTCATTCCTTTACCTTTTGTTAAGCCATCACTCAAAAAAGATAAGCATTAGTTAAAATCGCCTTTGCCTTCCAAACTATAGTTTCTCTAAAGATTAAAAAAAAAAACAGGTAAGCTCTGCAGGCTAGCCCAGGATGAAAAACTGCCATAGGTGAGCTACATGTCAATTAGCTGGCTAAGATAACATTGTTTCTGAAATGTTGATGCATTATACACACAGAGAAGCCCTTATGTGTTAGTTAAAGATTAAACTTGAAGGAAAAGGAAAGCATAGCATATTTTCTTAGAAAATACTTTTTATTATGCCACTCTGCACAATGTATGTATGGGAACAGTATGTTTAGTCTTGTTAAGTCCAAGAGAAAAGGTAACTGACAGCCAGATTTCAGTGACAAAGCATCCAAATTTCTTCATTTAAATTTTAATTTAAATA
>PVKH010038341.1:0-11334 GCA_004027955.1 Chaetophractus vellerosus | reverse complement strand
CAGGTTCAAACTTTAGCTGTTCTTAGGATTATACTTTGGCCTGCCGAATTTACTAATCAATAGCTGAGGCTGGTGCCCAACCGTCTCTTCCTCCCCCGTTTTGAGAAGTGGAGCTTCCAATTCCAGCTGCGGAACAGCTCCCGAGGTGGCTTGTGCCTCCAGTGGAGGACGGACACTGGCCTCCATGGCGTGGAGTGCTCTACCTACGACTCCTCTCAGCAGATGGGCAGTCTCCTCCTTCCATTCTTTCAAGCTTGTTGCAGGATGCACTTCTGGTCTCCTGGTGCCCCCAAACAAGCGCTCTAAATAGTTGTGGGTGATCACCAACTGCCCTGTAGCAGGAGCTGATTCTCGGAGCTCTTTACTCTGCCGCCATCTTGCTGGTTGTCGATGGTAGGGTACAATTTTAATAAGAGTAATGAGTATGGGAAGATAAAAATCCTTGGAATGTCAGGTGTTGCACTGGGGGCACTGGAAAAACATGAGTTCAATCTGTAGGCTTTGGGGAACCTGGACTGCAGGAGATGCTGAGACGTTACACAGGTCCTAGTGTATTTGAACTTGCATCAGCTTACTTCCCACTTTTGTGTGACAGGAACAAAGCAGTGTTTGTTTACAGACCTCCCCTTTCTTCACTCATTAAAGCGAATTCTGTCTTTGCACCTTCAGGGTCTCCCCACTCTCTAAGGCGAATTCTAAGTTTACTAGCAAGCTGTGTGATGCCTAAACAGTACAGTGGATAAAGAGAAGTAAAATGGAAAGGCTAGGAATGGAAGTCTGGTTTGCACAGGGATGAGTCAAATAATGGAGAACAGGAAAAAGCAAATAGAAGGATCGGGGAGGGAGGGAAATGGTAGTTCACCTTAGCTAGGTGTCACAAGAGTTCTTGGTTGGGTGCTGGGAGTGGAAGAAAGTTGGGGAGAGCAGGAGCTATCTGTGTGCAGGACATAGAACGCGTTGTTTCTCTTCCTCTGATGTCCTTTGAGAGTGATTACAGATTTGAAATGTTTTAATTGACTTTGTTCCTGTCCTATGTTTCCTTGCATGCAGTGTTTCACAAGTTCTTGGCTACTTTTAAGCCCCTTATTTGGGGGTCACATATGTTTAGTTTCCCTCAGCCTACACGTGAGCCTGGGTCATATTCAGAAGGTTATAAACGGTTCATGAGACCTTGTTTCAAGAGGCCTCTAGCTCAACTTGAATGTAACTAGGAGAATGAAAGAGCTCAAAACCACTTCATCATAGGATCCTTTTAAAAGGCAGGGATGCTTAGCTTCGAGTAAAGAAAACTTGGGATCCTCCTTAAAGCTGTCTTAAGTATCTGATGAGACATGATGACATATAGTACATGTAGTCCCACAGGGGAAACCAGGACCAGAATCAGGAAGCCCTCTTCTTTTAGGTAAAAAAAAAAATTTTAGACCTAAACTAAGGAAGAAATTTCTGACAGTACCAGCCAGAGATGGAGTAGTCAACAACTAGCATTGAATTCTTTCAGGAGCAACATTCAAGCAAAATATTTAGAGGGATGCAATAATGTGGTATAGTATGAATGTAAATTCAACAATTCCCAAATTTGTATGATCCTTGGAATACCAGGCCCCACCCCAAAGATTCTAATTGAGTAAGATTAAGGAATATATACTTTCAAAAAGCAATACAAGATCAATCAAATGTGATGTATCCATACAATAGAATATTATTCAGCCATAAAAAGGAATGAAGTTCTGACACATGCTAAAACCTGGATAAGCCTTGGAGACATTATGCTAAACAAAGAAGCTAGACACAAAAGGCCACGTATTGTACGATTCCACGTATATGAAACATCCAGAAGAGGCAAATCTATAGAGATGGAAATGACTAGATATAGAGACCAGTAGAGATTCGTTGCCTAAAGCAATTGTTGCTTGGGTTTGCCTGGGGCTGGGGGGTTTGAAGGTGGAATGGGGAGTGGATATGGAATTTCTTTTGGAGGTGATGATAATGTTCTAAAATGGATTGTGGTGATGGCTGGACAACTCTGTGAAGATACTAGAAACCATCAACATACACAATTTAAATAGAAGAATTATATAGTATATGAAGTATACTTCAATAAAGATGTTATTTAAAAAAAAATACAAATGATACTGTCATTGGTGAGTCAACCCTTTTTCACTTAGAATCATCTGAGGATCTTTTGTAAGATATTTATGACCATACCCTGCTGCCAAAGATTCTGATTCAATTGGGACCAGAGCATCAGTTTTTATAAAGCTCCCCACATGAATTTAGTATGAAGTTGGGGTTAAGAACCTCAGAAACAGATAAACTTTAAGGTCTCATCTTCCTCCAAGATGCTATGATTTCTCAAGTTTCGAATTCTGTATCAGTATTTAAGAGCATGGGCTCTGGGTCATAAACCTGTATGGGCATTTAGCTCTGCATTTAATAAGCTGTGTGACATTGAACAAGTTACTTAACCTCTCTGAGCCTTAATTTCCTCATCTGTAAAATGGAAGTAATGATAGTAACTACCTCACAGAGATTTTTTGAGGATTAAATGATGTGTTGAAAACTATTTAGCCCAATGGTTGGCATATAGTAAGAGCTGAATGTTAAAGATGATGGTGATGGTGATTATGATGAGGATGATGATAATAACAATGATTGACGATGATTCTCTTGCAAAGATAAATATAAATTTGGATATGGTGGGGGGGGGGGCTTATGATAAAATACAGCCAAAATATAGACCTGGCACAAATATAGATTGTGGGGTAAGTGGTTCAATGGACATAAGATATATATTCATATTTGAATATTATAGGATTAAAATTAAAAGAGCTAATGCTCATTTTAATGGTCCACTTACAAAATAGCACTAAGATGGGGCCAAGCATAAACATTGCAATCCTTCCCACCAACTATATTAACCCAGACAGGTGGTGAATCTATTTAAAGTAGCTCTCCACTAGGTACAGGTATATTTTTCGACTGGCAGTTTAAATATATATATATAACCAACCGACAAACCAATATGCACAGCCCCAAGCATGAGGAAGCAAGAGCATAATTTGATCCTTCTGGGAGATCCAGCCTCTATCACATATCTACATGTGGAAAAAATAATGGGGCACAAACTGGATTTTATAACTAGAGAAAACGAGAAAGATTGATGATGCTTAATCTGCCAAAGGATCAGTTCCCTGCTGTTGCTTTTCTTTTTTTAATGCCCCTTCCCCTCCCCTCATACCAACTTAAAAAACAAAAGTCCAGGCCTAATTAAAGTCAGAACTCAGTATCCTATTAGTACACTTTTGGCAGACCTTGGGTTTGGCATTGTTTTCTGATCAGTTTACTGATTAGTGTTTATTACTAATCATCTGTGGCTAGAAACATGACTCAGAGAGAAGAAAGACCAGGACACCAGCCTGCAGTGACATTGTTAGAATTATTCACAGTGTTTTCAGCAGGTCTCACTCGACCCAAATCCACAACCACAACAGATGCTTTAGCTTGCCGAATCCCAGGCGCTGGCAGCCAGGCAGAGCAGGCTGCTCTCAGCTCTTGGCAAGATCCCCCTTCACTTTGTCCTGGGACTGGAGTCCACTCCTTGGCTAGGAGAAAAGGTGGGGCAGGCTAGGAGAATACAATTGTGCTGCACCTGACAGAGATGCTTTGATGTCATATACCCCATAGAAAATCAAGGAATTCAGTAATAAGGGCATGGGCACACTTAAGCACATAGGGAAGGGGCCTGGGCAATATCCAATGCACTTTGGGCTACTAAACTTTTCAGACTTTCTGACAAGAAATTTATTCACTTATGCAGTATTTCAACAAATATTTATTGTGTCCACAATGTGCCCATCCCCAATGTGAAAAGGAAGGCAGCAGATGATCAAGAATATTAAAACTAGCTACTCAAAATAATTATAGAAATTAATTAACATCTGAATCATTGGTGACTTCATGACTGACAGACACTTTATTGCTACATACGTTGAGGAGACTCTTACAGGCTAAGGTTTATCCAACTGAATAGATAAGATTAAAATTTTGTTTTGTTTTTAACCAAGACTATAGCCAAATCATCCCTGGCTTTGTTAATTTTGTAATTCCTTTGTCTGGAAATATGTCTTTTAGTAGTTATTTTTTCCCTACTTCCAAAAGTAAGAAATTCGATTCTTACGTTCATTTGGAAAATATGGGAAATTAAAAGAAAAAGTAACCTATCATCTTATCACCCCCAAACAACCACACTTATCATTTTGGTGTAGGATAGGGGTTTTAAGACCATGAAAATGTCTTTTTTTCTCTTAGTCTGGTAAATCTGCTTAGTATATTGCAAAATGAGCTTTCTAAAACATAGATAGAGGCCCAGGATTCTAACGGGAAGGACTCATCAGGAAATGGTGGTTTCTGACCAGGGTGAGATCTCCTAAATTAGTTTAGTATTTTGGTCAAGCCTGTAACTTATGAGAAGAATGGAAAATGCTAAAGAATGAGATGTTGGAGTTCTATGTGGTGTTTTACAGATACATTTGTTTAAATGTTAAAAAAAAACATCTTTTCATCTATAAGGAAAATCCCAGTGTCAGAGAGAGCTGTAGCTGAGTGGTGAGAATGGTTTTTATTCATTTCATCAACATTTGAATCGTATCTTTGAAATGCCGATGATTAGGCTAGGACACCAAGAAGGGGAGGGATGCTGGTGATTAGTCTGGGGGCAAACAACTTTAAACCAGTAATAATACTCAATTAAGGACCATGGTGGCAGGTGCTGTGAAGGGTGGTACAGGTGCTCTGAGATCACAAAGCAGGAGACCTAACGTATTCTGGAGAATGAGAAAAGTCTGCTATGATCAAGTGCATTTAAGCCGATGCGATTCGTTTGCAGGAAGGCAAAGGTTGAGTCTGGTCCATGTTGGAAACCATTCCAACCACCATGATCAAGAATGAGCTTATGTTCCAATAACCACCCTACAACAGGACCATTTTGTACCCTGCTGAGATTTTGGTGCTGAATGATTACATAGCGAATCTAGAAAATCCTGCCCTTGTGAGGTCAATCAGCTTTCTAACTGACCTTCCTCAGAAGAGAATGTCACTTCCTGCAGACCATTTGCTGGAGCCCCACCCTTCAGCGTTTGATGTATGGTATCACTTTGGACCTAGTTAAGGGGATACCAGGAATTCCAGGCTGTGCGCGTAAGCGGATACAAAAAGCATCAGATAGGTTCTTTAAGTGGTTGTGGCAAAAAGATTCATCATGATTTATGCACTGTACATTGGGAGATGTCTGATATGAAGTCAAAAACTGAAATGGGATGAATAATTCAGCATGCGGATCAATCGCATCATCTCACTTGCCATGTTATTGCTATTTTTACGTAATTGCAAAGTGAAAAATAAATTGATGTCATAAATAAACAACTGTCATTTGATATGAAATAAACCCAAGCATCTTAGGGAGATCTATTTTCAGGAACCACTCTGATCTTACACAATTAAAAATGTGCTCTTATTAAAATATGGGGAGAAATATCTCTGCATGTTATTTTAATGTCAATGCCAAAGGAAAAACAATGTAGGAAGGTGAAGCATCAGAGCTCCTCCTCAAAGACCAATTCTTCTTTGCCGCTCTTGCTCTGGAAGGCATTGCCCAAGAGAAAGCTCTCGGTGTCCATTAGATGGTGTGAAAGCACAATTGACTATGGAGCCCAGACGAAATGTTAAGTTTAAGTCCTTTCATGTTTGTTTTTAAAGTGGGTAGATATCAATAGACACAGTCTAAAAGCTTGTATTCCTCCTCTAAGTATCTTTCCTTGATTAAATGAAAGGTAATTAATGACAGCTACCTCTCCCTATTCATTTTATGTCTTTTTAAAGAAAATCACAAAACATGATCTAAGTGGTCTCAGATTTTATGGAGCAACTGTCATATCATTGTGATAATGTTTTAACTAGCATTTGTTCGTAATGATACAAGGATAATCGATGTAATTAATTGCATAACTGTTGACTTTTCCATTTTTAAGGCTTTGTTATAAATATTTTGTCTCTTGATCAGAAATCTTACTTCTTGAAAGTGTTAACAGAGAATAAAAAAATCACAAGTTCAAGCTTATTCTTAAAAAGTGGAAATACATTTTTATTTATTAGCCATCGATTAAAGGAAGCTCTAACTCCATATTGAGTTTTGAAAATACATGTAAATAATAAAGTTCATGAATCTCCTAGCATATCATCAACTATATCGACACTTAACAGGATAGTTTTATATCTTTAGATGTCTTATCCCTGACACTCTTTGAATTTCATTTGAAAATCAATTAGGTCTGCATCAGTGTTTGCTTGTTTTTGAACAGAAATTCCTTTAGGATCAAAGAGGCTGTCTGGATAAAGTGCCTTGTCTAGCAGTGCACTAGGTAGTGTTATAGTTATAACGACAAAATGACAACAGAACACGACCTGAAAGGAGCACAGCCTCTGCTCTGCCTTTTCAGACAGCTACATGTCCTTTCTGTCCATTTTCAGAGTTGAGAACCCAGTGAGTTTTAAGGCCAAGGATTATTTAAAGTAAACTCTTGCATTCCCTTTTCCCAGCTCAGATCCGGGAAAGGACAGGACCTAAGTGGGAAAGAATTGGGCCTTTTGAACTGTTGGGGCGGGGGGCGGGTTGTGAGAGTGGTGAATGGGGTTTGCAGGCTTCTGGTGTTTCTCATCCGGGCTGGGTTTGTGTCCCTGAAATACTGGTGTTCTTGACTCTGTCCTTCCATACCGCTGAGCGTACTTGTGCAGCCAAATGTCATTTCATAGGAAAAATCAAACTCGGTTTGTTGAGCTTTCTGGAACAGAATGAGTTCAATCTGTGGTGGAATTGACAAAGCCCGCAGATTAAAATAAGCTCTGTGGGGGACCCTGCACAAGCCTTTGCAATGCCTAAAGATGATTGGTTTGCAGGAAACACAATGGTGTTAGCGCAGAGGACAACACCTATTCTCCTTCCCTTCTCTCTTGGTGAAGCTTCTTTTCAGAAGGGAAATGAGTCTCTATTATGTCCCAGTTATCAGGGGTGAAAGACAACCATCTGCCAGGGCTGAGGGTTTAGTAATATTGACAGCAAATTGGATTCGTAGGACTGATAGATTCAACACTGAACATTCAAAAGGAACTCCATGGCTTCGTAGCGTCCGTGTTTCTCTGACCCTATGCAGTAGAAGCCTGGCGTTAGTTTGCCCAGGACCATCCCGAATGATTTCTATAGCCTAGAGTTAGACAGATGGATAGATGGATCTAAGTGCCAGGGAGCCCAGCGGTGCAGGTCAGGCTCTTTGCACGCCTTTAGGACAATGTCACTCACTCAGACAGCAATATGAATGTCTCCCTTTGGAAAAGGTGCAAATCTACAAGTGTCAGTGGCAGGCCTGGCAGGTGTCCTCATTGATATGCCACAGAAGACACTGGGTCATGTAGTCAGCCAGTCATTTCTCTCAGCATCTCTCAGTGCAAGAACATACAAAAAATAATTGGTTAAAATGATTGATTTTAAACACCACAACAGGGGGCTGGCTGTAGCCCAGTGGATAGGGTGCCAGTTCACCACATGGGAGGCCCAGGTTCGGTTCCTGGGGGCCTCTCGGAGCGGGCAGACCTCCTTGAGAGGGCAAGCCGCCTTGGGTGGGGCAGAGCTGCCATGGGCAGGGCAAAGCCGCCACGGGCAGGGCAAGTCCCCCGCGAACAGAGCAGAGCCTCCCGCGAATGGAAGCAGAACTGCCCGCGAACAGAAGCAGAACCACCCGTGGACGGAGCAGAGCCGCCTGCGCAGTGAGCTGACTCGGCGTGTCGTCGCAACGGGGGGAGACAGAGCAGACACAAAAGAACACAAAAATGAACACAGCAAGAGCAAGCAGAAAGGAGGGGATATGTAACAAACAAAAAAAATAAATAAACAATAAACACCACAACAAAAAAATGATAGCTGCATCTGTTGCATTACAGTGTTCGACCCATAGCAGGTGCCCGGTAAATATTTGCTGAAGGCATGATCTTATGTTTTAAGTACGGGTGGGCCTCTTTCTCCTGCACTCAGCAGGATCCCTGTGGTGGCAGGGATCTCATCTGCCACGTCCATCTCTGTAAAACTAGGGGCAGGTGCCTGTGCAGAGGAAAGCACTGAGGAAGTACCCAATTGATATTTACTGAATGAACCTCAAAATTGTAAACCATAGCCCTGCATGATGCACGCTCTTAGCATCTCCATCTCAGATACGTGGAAACTGAGTTCTGAAGAGGTCAAGTGAGGAGCCGTATTGCCAGAGGACTGATGCAGGATGTTGCAGCCCACTCATCCTCCTGGATGGGCGCGTAGGTTAAGTCAGACCAGGGGAGGACGGCCCCTGTGGAGCACTGTTTATTGGTCCATGTACAATTGATCACTTTCAATAAATTTCTTTGTATTCTTGCCTTGGGGATGCTGAAATGGCTACACAGACCTCACTGTTTTATTTATTATGGGGATGTTCTTCTAGCAGAGGACTCCAGGAGTAATTTCTCTTTGGTGTCTCTGAGCTGAAAAATGTCAGCTGCCTCTGAGCAACTGGTGGGCTTTTTATCTTATGAACAATGTGCATTGTATAACTGTAATTCTCTTTTCACTTTGCCCACTTGAAAAGTCAAAACTGACTTCGAGGGCCACATTGTATACCTATGTGCATTTTTTCCCTCTCTCTGGCGTCATTTTATAATTCTTTTCTCATCATGATGCTTTTTTATTCATTTTATTCTTATTGCATTATAACATGCCGTTAAATGCCATTTAACTTTATTAATTAGAAATAAGTATCTAACAAATACACAAAATAGAGGTAATGTTTGCACTGGGAGCTAAGAGATAAGAAACCCTGGGTTCAAATGCCAGCTCTACTCTTTACTAGCTATATGACCTTGAGTAATTCCACCTCAGCCTCTTCATCCATAAAACTGGGGTAATAATAATATCTACTTCAAGGGTTTGTTGTAAGGATTAAAGCAATCATTAATGATTAAAGGAAACATTAATCATTACTGATGACCTAAGCAAAACACCTAGCTCAGAGCTTAGGACACACAATGCATCTTAGCTATTATATTCCTATTTCAGCCCAACCCTGCCCCTCCTACCTAATCCATTTACTCAATTCTCAAACTCACCACTACTGACATTTGGGGGCAGAAAATTCTTTGTTGTGGAGACTGTCCTGTGCATTATGGGATGTTTAGCAGCATTCCTGGCCAATGACCTCTAGATGCCAGTAACACCTGCTCAGTTGTGAAAATGTCTCCAGACATTGCCAAACGTCTTTTCAGGAGCAAGAGAGTCGCCTGTTGAGAACCACTGCTCTAGAAGTTTCCTGCTGTCTCCTATTGATCAAGACCACTATCTCACTAATAATTCTCTGCGTCAGCCCACACCTCCCGAGACTAGTCTACCCATCGCTGAGTTAAATTATTTTAAGTCCAAATGTAGTGGTCCGCATAGAATCCTCTTCTCCGCAATCATGCAGTAAACATTTCTTGGGCACCAGCTATGGCTTTTGTCCTTGGGAGACATCGTCCAGAGAAGGAGTTTGGCCATGGATGCAAATCACTATGACACGTCCCAGTGAGCGTTTACAGCTGGTGACGGACAAACTCCTCATGCCTATACTGTATTTTTAGAATTAAGATGAAAGACACATGCTCTGCAACAGGATAACTTTTGGTCTGTGTTTCAAGTTACGTAAAATATTATAAATGCATATACATAAAATCATAAGCAGGTAAAAGCTTAATAAATCACCCTTTTGAAAAGAATAAAATTACATGAAATTAAAAAGAGCTTAAAACACTGTCATATATAATGACTATCAGAGGATGGAGTGATTAATTTTTCTAGAAATAGGCAGATAACCTGATTCATACTAAGGCAGCAATAATTGATAAGAGGTTAAAGTGACGGTCTTCCCGGTGCCATTTACATTTTATTGCAGAGCTGATTTGCACTGTGAAAGTAAGAGAAATATGGAGAACATGCTGATAGAAATATTCTGTAAACTAAGAAAGTGAAAGCTATGGGGGTAGGGGACAGACAGGGTGAGAATTTCCCCATTAATAGACAAACAAGCAAACAAACAAACAAACAAAGTTTTATGACTCTGATGATCTTGGGGATGTTTGCCGTAACCAGGGGGCAAACAAGATGACAGGAGAAACTTGGAATAGAGTCAAATAAGATTTTGAGGTGGATTCCTAGGACTCATGGTAGTGATAGGAAGTAAATGATAGACAGAAAATATCTTGGTGTATTCTTCTTAATTTTTTTCTTTTTAAATCAAGAAAGTATGATTTTTGGAGAAACTTTTCTCCCTGCACTTTCCCCTTTGCATTCCCTGCTGCTCACCCACACAAAAAATGAAACCTCCCCTTAAGGGAATAATAATTTAGAGGAGGCAAACTTGGTGCTATGAATTGCTAAAAGCGTTTACTTGCAGAACTTTCCTCCTAACTTCCACTGTGTTTTACAAATGCCCCATTTCCAAACACAGGTATCTCCTCATGCAATGCCCATGGGTGTGGAAGTATAATTTCTTTCCTTTAAATGGTGAAATCGTAGTGGGTTTTGAAGATGGAAGATAGACTTTGCTATTTGAGAAAGGGCCAGCACTGATGTCCTTACAGCAAGTTGTACCACTGAAGTTACAAAAGGCCCACCAGACCTGTACACGAATTTATTTGCCTTTCAGTCTAAAGAATTGTATAATACAATACAGGGGCTTGTTGAGAAGGTCCTACTACAAACCAGCAATCTGTTCTCAGCGTATTTTCTGAAGCTCAACTTTATATAGTCCCGTGAAAAGCACAAAGACACTCCCTAGTGTATATAATAGGGTCATTTTAAGGACGCATTTGCTGGACTTTGCTATCTTGGCATCTGTTCAGGACAGCTAACAAAAGTCAGTTGTTTCCTACCTTCTGATCTGTCTCTCCATCCCAACAAATCACTAGCAAATTCCACTTGCTGCATGTCCTATTAGCATAATGGTGTGTTTTAATTTGGAGAAGAAGCATGTGTTTCCTATAAGAAAGTTGTTTTAGGTCTTTAAATGTCTCCGTCAAACACTTTCTTTTTGTTTGGAGAAATAATTGCAGATCAGTACTGTTGAAATCAAAACATCAGAGAATTGCCTCTCCCAATGTTTCTAATTTGGTGGACGTCTGCTCAGTGAATGACAAACGTTTAACTTGTCCATGCCAAGAAAAGCACATTCAGTTTGACCATTGCAAAGTCTGGCTTGATTATAGAGGATGACAGTCACTTTGCTTTGG
>PVKH010038340.1:0-11316 GCA_004027955.1 Chaetophractus vellerosus | reverse complement strand
AAAAAAAAAAAAAAAAAAAGAATTACAGCCAAGGGGCTGGCAGTAGCCCAGTGGATAGGGCACCAGTACACCACATGGGAGGCCCTGGGTTCAGTTCCCGGGGGCCTCTCCGAGCGGGGCAGACTGCCTTGAGGGGGCAAGCCATGGGCAGGGCAAAAAGCCGCCACGGGCAGAGTGAAGCCACCACGGACAAGGCAAGCCGCCCACGAGCAGAACGGAGCCACCTGCGAGCAGAGCAGAGTCGCCCACCAGTGGGGCAAGCCACCCTCGAGTGGACAAGGCCGCCGCTCACCGGTGAGCTGACTCAGCACGTCGCCGCAGTGGGGAGAGACAAAGCAGACACAGAAGAACGCAAAAAAGTGAACACAGCAAGAACAAGCAGAAAGGGGGGGGGGGGATATGTAAAAAAATATATATATAGTCAAGGTTTAAGAAAAAATTTGTCCAAAAATAGGCACTGATAACACAAGACAAACAAATGGAATATAGACAAGGTTGAAACAGATCAGCAAAAGACCAAATGGTAACTACCTGTTAGAAAATTCTAAGAGATATATATATATACACACACACACACACACACACACACACACATACATATATAAATTTAAAAAAAGAAAATTCTAAGAGGATAACAACTGCAATGAAAATGTTTTTTATATCAACATTTAAAAATAAATCACAGATTTATAGAACTATCAAAAAATTTATCAAGTCCCAAATTACAAAATGTAACTTTTACACAAAATGAAGAAGGGCGGGGGGAAGGCTTTACACTGCAAAATAAAAAATGAAGAACAATAATGAACTGAAAAAATTAACTTTATTGTTGTGCCCCTATGAAGATCAAAACTCTCTCTCATATATTTCTCCAAGCATCTCTGTGAGTTAAAAGAGTATTATCCCCAGTTTTACAGTTGAGAAAACTGAGTTTCAGAGCCTTCAATTCTTGAAAGGACACAATGATGGTTTGTAAAAGTTACAAGATTTAAACACACACCTATGAAAGGCACTCTGAAGATTTTTATTTTGAAATAGTAAGCACAGTGGCAACTCCCACATTATGCCAATATCTACACAAATACATTTGGAATGAAAAAACAATTTACTAAGTTTCAAATGGTTTCCCTGTACTTTCGAATGACAAATCAGTTGTCCACTGCCTCCAGCAGAATAGTTTAATTTCGCAACTTTCCTGTTACAGCCAATTTAATAGGATACTTCCACCCCCCCCCAACCATGTTTTGTGTTTATAACCTCAGTCAAAACAGAAAACAAACTCTAGAAATAAAGAGAAGAAGCAAAAAAGTTACCAGGAATTTCTGTTTTATTTTTCTGCAAGGTAACACAAGGGTATTTACACATAAAGGAAACAGCATATCAACTTCCTATCAATTTCATAAAATGAAAAAAATATTTTACTTTTTAAAAAAAATTCTCAATATTGTAAGGAACAATGTTCCATTGCAGGAGCACAGCAACATATCCTTTTACAAAAGGCAAAATTGTACACGTGCCTTTAACCATCAATAAATAAAAGGGATAACTGATTCCTGACAGCAGAAACCAAGGAGCCTGAGTTCTAATCCTAGCTCAGCCTCACACCATTCCTATGACTTGTGCAACTCACTTTAACCACTCTGTTCTCTGCAAAAACAAGAAAGTTTAGATTTACTTTTCTCTAACAAGCCTTACTATTCTAAAACACTCTTATTCTAAAAACAAGAGCTTAGTACAGGGGTATCTAACATGTTCATGAGAGCAACTCTGAGGGTTTATTTAAGGATATGCAATTAATTCAGACAAACTGGACATTTAGAACAAGAAGATGTCATTGCATTCCTCCTTATTGCTCAATTACTCTGAACTTAACAAAAAATGCAGAGCTATTTTGTAGAAAACCAGCTAAGTTCATAGATTTTTATATATATATATATAAATATATGAATTGTGCATTTAGTTTCTAGGGTACCTTTTGGAATAACCACCTCAGAAAACATGCACTATTTCATTAGATAGGTTCATGAAGGGCTGGCCCAATAAAAGAGAGAGTTCCTAAACCAAGACTATTCTGAAATTTCCTATTCAAAAAATGTTTAGGGCCCTGAGGAATGCTTGGAGCAGCTGACTCTGATAATAGACTATATTCACTTTCATGAAACGATCAAAAACAAAAAACTAGAATTTAAAAAAAGTCTATATCATATAGTGCTTAAAACAAAGTCAAGTGTTCCACAAGTTCTTAAGACCCGGTCAAAATGTAGAAGATTTAGCACTATTCCTAATGTATTAAACTTTTTTGCAATCTTTTTATTACTACTTAAAAGTACTTTGTTCTAAAGACCTAATAATCTTTATGAAAACAGAAAGTGTACAGCTTGTACATATGTGAATTTGTGATAACAATCCAAAATTTTTAAAAACTTGAATGTCCCTGGTCAGCCATAACTAGAAGTAGAAATTATAAAAATGGAAACATAATTGCAGAACTATCAAGGAAAAATAAGGTTGTGGTCGGTTCCCACAGCGAGTCTGAACTGGTTTAGAATGGCTCCAGAAAGGCTCTGATCCTGTTCACTCATGGCAGACATACCTGGAAGTTCAAAGTTCAGAAGAATACAGGACAAGAATTAGACATTTTTTACTGAGCTACAACATAAGATTTCTTTTTTAAATGCAGAGAACAAGTTAGGAGAAATCTGCTAATTCAGACTTCTACACAGAATTTTAAAGTTTGCTGTTTTTGTTAACACCGGCTGGATACAAGCCCAGTCTAAAATTCTTTCAAGATACTTCCTAACAACAAGAGTTCTGAGGGAAAATATTAATCAATTTCACTTATAAAGATTATCTAGCCAATTAGAGCCAAAATGAAAAGGATCATGGTATGCAAAACAACTTCCCAATAACACACTGCATTGGTTCTCCTCTGCAAGAATAAAGATTACCTGTATTTTCCACACTGAGAAAAGAAATGCCTGCTAACAATGTGGCACATGTAATCCTAATCCTCAGAGTCACAAGGCCTGAGTTAAGCCTTAGCTCCAAAGCTTTATAGCTAAGCAAAATAGAGCAAAGTGCAATACTGAGCAATCATTTCTCTGAACCCCAGTGTCCATCTATAAAATTTTGGTGATGACACCTCCCACAGAGTTGTTAAAAGGATCAAATGAGTCTTTATAAACTGTAAAATGCCAAAAAAAAATAAGGCATCACACAAACTAAACCCAATATATGCAGATGTCCCCCTTCTTTCTTAAAATTATATCAGAACAATTTGGGGGTTACCAATAGAGTAATAATGCAGCAATTAAAGCTCTGGTCTAGACTGGAACAGATTCTGATATGGATTCTAATCTTGGCTTTGACATTCCTTAGGTGTTTTGGAAGTTTTCTCATATGTAAAATGGGGACAGCTAAAGTACTTCTCTAGGACATAATGTTGCTATGAGGATTAAATGAGAATGTATAAAATGCCTAGCACAGTCTTGCATATATTATAGTAAGCATATAATAGCAACCAAAAAGGGGGGAGAAATGGTACAGCTTTTTTTAGACAAACTGGATGAATGCCTTCCAGCCATTGCAACAACGAAACAAGCATTCTTTTAAAATGACTGATAGACTTACTTGGCAATTATCTTAAACAATATTAAATATCAGTTCTGCCAAAACCAAAACTATTGCTCTTAACATATCTACAGTGGCATTCAGATGAATAATACTATAACAATAGTGTTAGGTTAATTTGTTACCAGGATGCATTCTGCTTTTTTAAAGAAAGTAGGCTCAAAACTGTGGGTTAATGGGAGCCATGATCTTACTTAGGTTAAAGTAAACATTAGTACTTAACCTCAAAAAGTTCAGGCAAAGGCTCTCTTCTCCATGCTTCAGGTCCAGAGTTTGAAAGCATCAATAGAGAACTTTCTTCAGCATTTTAACAGACCCAGAATGACCTTCTGAGGGAATGCCTTCTTTTAAGACACCAACGTAAATCAGGCTTTTTAAATTTAAGCACAGACTTTTCTTTCAAACAAACAATGAATAAAAAAAAATTTTCATTTAAAAAAAATCTTAATAAAAAAAAAAAACAATGAATAATTAGTCTTTTGTACCTCACTAGCCATCCCAATCTTGAACAATCTGCCAAAAGTTTCTGTTAAAGCTAGCTGAACCCCTAATATTTGAGAGAGATGGACAAAAGAATGCAATTCATTTCTCAAATCTCAAGATTCTCCAGGCTCTGCCTCCTTTCTAAGCTAGAGCACTAGGAAACTAAACACTTCAATTTTAACACTGCATCACCCCACCCACAGCAGATGATATTGGTGCCCATCAAGATCCCCTTTATCAGGGGGCAGAGGTAGCTCAAATGGTTGGGTATCTGTCTCCCATATGGAGGGACCTGGGTTTGATCCCTGGGACCTCCCGGTAAAATAAAGAAAAATATAGAAGGCATGCAGGCAAGCCCCCAGGCCCCTCAGCTGGCCACACAGCAAGTTGATGACGTTAACAGGAGAGTGACACAAGGGAGAGCCAAGACAAGACGCGCCGAAAAACCAGGAACTAAGGTGGCACAGGTGGTGGGATGCCTCTCTCCCACATTGGAGTCTCCCAGGATTGAATCCCAGTGAAGACAGGAGGAGAAAGATGAGAAGAGAAGGCAGAAAACAGACACAGAGAATTGCCCAGCAAATGGACACGCACACACATACCAAAAAAACAGCAAAAATGGGGGGAGAGGAGGGGTTTTCAAAAATGCATAAAAGTAAATAAATAAATAAATCTTTAAAAAAAAAAAATCCCCTTTATCAAGCAGCTCACCATCCCCCAGGTGCTCTAAGGACTACTAATACTATGGTTCCCAGCTGCTAGCTAGACCAGAACATTTTCCTCAACTTTGATGGGGGTTCTCCATGAAGCCCGGGAGCAACCCCCTCCCAGCCCACAGCCAACAACTAACTAATACAGGGTTCGAAAGGCCAGCCTTTTCACTCAGGGTGGCACCAATTCAATAATGTAGTCTGTGCTCTAGAGCTGAGTTGTCAAATATGCAGCCATACACAGGTGCTGAGTGCTTGAAATGTGCCTAGTCCAAATTCAGATGTGTTCTAAGTGTAAAAATAGCCACCAGATTTCAAAAACAGTACCAAAAAGAATATCAAATACCTCATTAATAGTTTTTACTAATTACATGTTGAAATGATATTTCACTATTACAATTAACTTCACTTTTTATTTTTTAATATGGATGCTCTAAGATTTTAAATTACATTATATTTCTATTGGATAGCACTAATAGCAGTTCAGACTTTACTACGCATCAGAATCACCTGGAGAGCCTAGTAAAACACAGATTGCTGGCCTCTAACCCCCGGTTTTGCTGGCTCAGCAAGCCTGGGATGGGGCTGGAGGATCTGCTTTTCCAACCAATTCCCAGGTGGTGCTGCTGCTGCTGCTGCTGCTGTTGGAGTGCCACACGTTCAGAACCACTGCTCTAGACCTCCCCACTGTGGGATGAGACTGAAGCTAGTCTCCAGCTGGGGCCCTGCCTTTGCTTAGCTTCTCCCCCTAACCCCCTCTCATCCTAACATCTCTTCTTCACTCCTAGTCTCCTAAGTACCATGTGCACAAGAATCCCTTCTCGGGATCTGCTTCTAAGTAACCCAACTACCTCACCTTCATAGAACTGTTTTCACACAAATATAACTTTCACAAAGTGCCAGATCAACAGCAACCAGCTAGATGGGAAATACCTCTGCATTTTTTATTAAACTGCTAACAAAGATGTTATTTATTGAATTGTAAGTTGCCCTTATATAGTGTATTCTACACATTCAGGACCAGGACAAAGTTTATCTGAATGAACTAATATTCCTTATTAGTAGTCAAGGAAAACCATACGGCCAACTGTTTCCCACTTTTCCATGACTGCTATGAAAATCAAAGCTAGTTTTTGTGCCCTTGACCTCTCTGCATCCAAGACACAGGGAGGGACAGTGTTTTCACTTACTTTGGTCTCCTCAGTTCATACCACAGAATGTGACACTTGGTAGATGCTCCATAAATATTTTTTGAATGGGTAGATTGCTAGATCTCAAGATGAATGAATGAATGAATGAATGAATGAATGAATACTAACTACTTCTTAAAAGTTCTTCCCTTGGTTTGGTATCTACACTGAATTAGTTCCTCTCAAACCATTTCTCTAAATTCTCTAGTCTCTTCTTCCTTCTTTCAAATCTTAATTAAGGGTTACAAGATGGAGTATTTACTTAATTAAATATTAACTCACCTACCATATCCTTCAGAGTTCATATACTCCAACTCCAAATCAGATCACTGATCCAAATATCAGCCACTGATTTCCCTTTGCCCTCCCAGCCCTCAACTTTGACTCATGTAATCATGTAACTCAAGCTAAAATAAAGTACTATGCTTCTATCCAAAAACAACATGTCCTTCCCAAATTTCCTGTTTCATTCCTGTTCTCCCACTTACCCAGACTAAAAAAAAAAAAAAAAAAAAAAGGAACAACATTGGAATCATTTTAAGCACTCTCTTAATAAAAAATGTCAATGTCTCCCTTATTTAGAAAAGGGGCTGTACCAGTTTTACCAGTCCTCTGTTCTGAACCTTTTAAGAACAGGATGAAGTCCACAAAATAGCTATATAAATATACAAATGTCTATAAGCATTTTATAACACGAGAAATTACAACTGGTTTCTGTGTAAGCTAAGAAGATCCTTCCCCAAATGATTTGTCATAAACTTATCGGCATGTTAGAAATACCTACCTACAAGCAATTCTAAAGTATTAAAACATACTTAAACATTTGTCTCCATGTTCACTGATTAGAAAATTACAAATTTCAAAGAGCATAAAACTTGAGCATTTAAACTAGGGTATGCACTATACAATGAAACCATCACTCATATAAGAGACAATTCGTAATTGGAAAATCAGGCTTGGGAATCAGATTACCCAACATTCAAATTCTCTTTGCCAATTATGTCCTCAAGCAAGTTACTTAACTACTCTGAGCTTTGTGGTTAATAGTATAAATATAAGAACGTTTTCTTTCACAAACAAGCATGGCAATACATGGTGAAATTACAACTAATGTAATTTATGGACTATAGTTAACATTAATATTGTAATATTCTCGCATCAATGTCACAGAAGGTACTATATCAATGCTAAGGGTCAATAATGGGGGGTATGGGACTTTTTCTTTTGGACTAAAGAAAACATTCAAAAAGTTTCTGAGGCAATGACTGCACAAATCTGTTATGAAATTGAGAGCTATTGTGTGTAGGTAAACTTTGTGTGGATTGCATAAGGCATGAGACTGTATTAACAGTGAACCATGTGTTGGGGCCGGCTCGATAGCCCAGTGGATAGGGCGCCGGCATACCACATGGGAGGCCCTGGGTTCGATTCCCGGGGACCTCTCCTAGCGGGCAGACCGCCTTGAGAATAGCAAGCCGCCATGGGCAGGCCGGAGCCGCCGTGGGCAGGGCAAGAAGCTGCCACGGACAGGGCAAGAGCCGCCATGGGCAGGGCAGGTCGCCCACGGATGGAGCGCAGCCAGCCACCCGTGAACTGAAGCAAGCACCGGCCGTGAACGGACGCAGAGACCGCCCACAAGCGGGGAAAGCCGCGCCTGCGCAGTGACCACTCTCGGCGCCTCACTGCAGCGGGGGGAAGGGGAGATATGTAATAAAATAAAGAAATCTTTAAAAAAAAAAAAAAAAAAAAAAAAACAGTGAACCATGTGGTGGATGATAGATTATGGTTAACAGCACAAATAGAGTATTCTGTCATGAACTATAACAATATACAATACTAATACATGGTGTTAATAATAGGGAGGTGTATGGAAAAAATATACCAAACTTAAGCTAGGGACCATAGCTAGTAGTAATATTTTGATGATGAACTTTCATAATCTGTAACAAATGTTTCACAACAATGCAAGTATTAGTGCAGGGGTGATGTATGGGAATTCTGCATGATTGTTTTGTAAGCTCACAACTTCTCCACTAAAAAAATATATACATTTAGGGAGTAGATGTGGCTCAAGTGGTTGAGTGGCTGCTTCCCACATGGGAGGTTTGGGGTTCAGTTCCGGGTGCCTCCTAAAAACAAAACAAAACAAAACAAAAAAACAAGTAAACAAATGAAAAAACCAACTCAGGGGAGCCAATGTGGCTCAGTGGTTGAGCGCCGACTTCCCACTTATGCAGTCCCCAGGTTCAATCTCCAGCCCTTGTACCTAAAAAATAAAAATTAAAAAAAAAAAGGCAAAAAAAAAAAAAATATATATATACACACACACACTTTTTTATTTTAAGTTTGCAGGGCAGAGAAAGGGGAGGGAAAGTTTAAAATCTTAAAAGGTTCTGCTTCAAATACAAATTATTTCAAGTTCATAAAAGGAAAGCCCAGAGAGAGGCAACTGCAGAGCTGAAATTCCTCAAAAGCTATAAGGCACTTGAGAGATTCTTCCCATCTGAAGGAGGAATTCTTTGCTGGCACAAATATAACTCTACTTCAGTCAGTATAGTCTTACATTCAGCACCTATTGTGTCAAACAGAGAACAGAGAGACAACACGGAGTCTCTGCCAACACAATTAAAAGGAAGAAACTAGGTAAGAATAATCAAAGCTCATATATTGTAAGTGTTTACAAGTGAAAAGCTTTACTACAATTAGCACCTCGTTTTCCATAGTCCCTTCACAGCAACAAGTTAGAAAGAGAGAAACAGGGGGTAGCTAGTAGCTGTCAAATTTATAGCAAAAATAAGTGGCATATGATATACATGAGACAGTTTATAAAAACTATAAAAAGCAGACATCACAGAATCTTATGAACAACTCTATGCCCACAAATTTGATAACTTAGATGAAAGACAAATTTCTTGAATGTCACAATCTACCAAAACTTACACAAAGAGAAAGAGATAACTGAATAGACCTTTATCTATCAAAGAAACTGAATCAACAAATAATAGCCTTCCAAACAGAATGCAACAGACACACGTGGCTGTTCACTGGTGAATTTTACCAAACATTTAAAAAGGAAATAGCAATTCTCAACAATCGCTTACAGAAAACAGAAGCAGAGGTAACATTTCCAAACACATTTCATGAGGGCAGCATTACCCAGTTACCAATAGCTCTCCTATACCCTCTCTTAGCCCCTATGATCTAAAATATGTCAGTGTCTTCCCCCCTACTTCCAGCATCAATAGGCTTCCCACTGCTCTTAAGATAAAGACCAAACCCCAGGATCTACAAGGCCCAGCATACTCTGTGACTCCCACCTACCTCTCCAGCACCACCTAGTCTCTGCACCAGAGCCTCCCTAAGCTTTTAGTCAGTTCTCCTAACTTGCCATTCCCTCAGGCCACAGGACTTTTGCTCATCCTGTTTTCTAACATAAAACACTCATCTCTTCTCTCTTTGCTTAGAAAAGGCCTACTCATGCTTACAAACTTGTCTCCATTTTCACTTCAAAGGAGAACATTTCCTTACCTTAGGCAGTATAGTATAATAATTAAAAGCACATGTTCTGGAGTTCTAAATCCTACCTCAGCCACTTACTAGTTCTATAGTTTGTGCAAGTTCCAAAACAACTTTGTGCCTTAACTTTCTCATCTGTAAATGAGATTATAATAGTACTTCATATGGCTGTTGTAAGGATTGAATAATTAATTCAGACAAAGCATCAGAAGAGTTTTCAGGATGAAGAGCTCAGAATCTTCTCACAACTTAGTCAAACCCCTCTAGTTTATTTTCTTATAGTACCTTAATCACATATTACACTTACTTGTGTGTGCTTTTTTTTTCATTATCTGTCTCTACTAGACTAAAATTTCTAAAAGAGCAGAAAGAATATTTGTCTTCTAGAGCTAGAATACAGAAGTAACTCAATGAAGATATTTTGGGGGTTAAAAAAAAAAAAAGCTGAAAGGAGTAAACAAACCCAAAGAAACTGACTTGCCCAATATCTCACAAACCCTCATCTGTGTGACTCCTTTTCCATTACACCACACTGCCTCCTATGTAAATGTTTAAGTGTCCTGGAACTGTCACTGATGCAGTCAAAAAAGTAGGGCAACACAAAGAATAGTGAAAATGAGCATTTTGAAAATGGCACTAAGCAAATATTGGTGCAGGCTTACTTCTCTTTCCTATATCAGCTCTATCTCTGACACTTCTTTCCTGGATCTCAGTTCCCTCCTCTTTAAAAGAGTAAGATGGGTGGCCCCACCCTGATCAAGATGGCAGAGTGTGACCCTTCAAGGCTCTGTCACTCCCCCACAGAAGAACTGACAGAAACATCTTCCTAAAAGCTCTAAAAACAATTAAGGTATTACAGGAGCAGGGTGACAGCCAAATCAAAATAAGGCCACTTAAAGGCAGTAGTATCTCCTGGCACCCTGACTGGCCCCTCCCCAACCCTCACCAGCTTGGCAAAGAGCCAGCCCACACTCCCAATGCAGATCCCTGGTCCCAGTTCAAAGGGAGAAGAGTAAACCTCACGCACATACTGGGCACAAACTGGGAGCGCGTATATCTGGCCCAATCTGTGTGATGGTGGCCTGAGGGACTTGTTGCCCCAGAACATGCCCTGAGAGTAAAAAGGGGCTCAGAGTACTCTCCTATAGAATGCTGTGGAAAGCAGTCAATTGGCTGTCTGGGGCAAGGGATTGCTGGCTATAGGACACACAGTGTCAACCCAGGACTGTGAGGCTTGGGAAGAGGGGACATTTGTATCCCTGTAAACAGGGGAAATTCTAAGGTCAAATGTGCATGCCCAACAAGAATGTGCCCAAACCAAGACATATGTGCCAAAAGGACTAGGGGGGCCCCTGTGATTTGGCCTGGAGCTATTCTCTAAACTCATTGTATAAGCTTTGAAGAAGGACACACAGATCAATCTGCAAAGACTCTAAAAGGTGTGTGTTAGCTCCTGGAATTCAAGGAAGGCTCTGTCATAGCTCTAGCTGATACAAGCTTAAGGAACAGATACCTCAGAGTCTAAATTCCAGGGTTAGCATATCAAAAGATCAAACTGTCCAGGTTTCAAGAATGATTATAAAACATATGAAGAAAAGGAAGCAACGGCCCAGGCAAAGGAGAAAATTATAGCATTTGAAACCATAAATGAGGATCATCAGACCCGGGACATTCCAGACAAAGACTTTTACAAAATTGTCCTAAATATGTTTAAAGAGCTAAAGGAAAACATGGACAAAGAACTAAAGGAGATCAGGAAAAAGATGAACACAAACAGAATATCAATA
>PVKH010038339.1:0-11337 GCA_004027955.1 Chaetophractus vellerosus | reverse complement strand
TTTCCAGTTAGAAAGCTATGTGGGAGCAGTAGGAAAAGACTAGAATGAAAATGAGGAGAGGGGAGATCAGCCTTTGAAGTGTTGAGTTTAAAAGATCTATGGAAATTCAATTAGAAACATCTAGTAGGAAGTTGAGCATATAGGTGTAAAGCTTAAAAGAGAACTCCTGGATGGGAATAAAGAATACTTGAAACCACAGCCATAGAACAGATTGCATAAGTGTAACGTGAATAATGAGAAAACAAAAGCTAAAAACACCCAAGTGTGAAGGGTATAGACTAGTGACAGAGTGAAGTCCACATGGGATAGGGCTTGCCTCTGAGCAGAGTGAGGTGGGTGGGAAGGAGACAGCACGGATAAGAATGCAGATACGTTTGTAGGTGGGAGGTGGGTAGAAAATTTGGGAGCATTTGTACCAAATTATTTCATCTGTGAATTTGGAGCAAGGCCATCTGTTGAGAATGGAAAAAAGAAATAGGGAGCTTGAAAAGAGTGGTAAAGATCCGAGCTAGTACACATAGAGAAACACCAAGAAGGACCGGGGGCTGAGTATAGCCCAAAGCCACGCTTTATACAGATACATGTCTGGATAGTTAAATGATTTCCTTCCAGCAGTGCTCACAACCTGGATGTAGAAGAAGATATTGTGGGATAGTTCAGCAATGAGGTCTTGGAAGGCATTTGTGGCAAAGAAACAAGTCGAGAGGTAAAGAAGAGTAATGGTTGAACTGATAGGTCATGGGGTCTAAGCTAGAAGGAGAAGTTAAGTGATAACAAGAAGAAATTTGTCTTAGAGAAAAGGGAATAATCAAGGGACTGGACTTTTAGAAATGGTAGAGGAACAAGGATCATTATTAGTAAGAGAGAGTGATAGTATCAGAGAGTGGAGTTTAAGGGTATAGAGGTTTCAAGTTATTTCAAATCCCAGGGTGTGGCCATGAGAGTGAACTGTGTGAGTGGGGAGATCTGTGAAATTAAGGAGAACTATGAGATTATAATGTTGTGTGTATCATCGACGTGGATGTTGACATGTCTTGGGAAAATGGTAGGATCTCATTGCCTAAACATCATAGAGTTGTTTGGGCATATAAAATCAATTCTCTTTTGCTGAACCATCTGGAGTCCATGCAACCAAAACCATGATAGGAATAGTTAATGGCCCATCCCTTCTTTTTACCCCCTTTTTACCCTGCTTGACCATTAACAAAATGTCCTTTGTGATGCACTGTCCACTCCAGAAGGGGCAATTTACCACAGGATTGAGGCAACCCTGACAATGGCAGAGCAGGGAAAGCTGGCAATGTCACCATTCATTTCTAATCTTTTTGACAGTTCCTGTAGTTTAAGTTTTTCCTACTGGAGCTGTCAATTCAATCTAGGCTCCCTCTGAAGATGTGATTGGAACCAGACAGCTGCATGGGAATTCTATCATTATTAAGCACTTCTATAGCACTTTAGAATGTCAAAGCACTTTGTGACTGTGCTTATTAGTTTTTCTTCATAACAATGCCAGAAGGTAGTCCAGCAGTAATAGCAAGACTTGTCAGAAACATGATGAAGAAATGGACTCTCCGAGAAGCTAGATCAGGAATTATGCTAAGATGCATCACAATTCGGGCTCCTAGCCCTGAACTTGTAGAATGCAATTTAACAACCCCAGGGACCCAACTTCCCTGGCCAGAGACACTGCAGAAACAACCAACTCACCAATCTCATCTTAAAGAGGATCATTATATAGTACATAACAAATGCTCAATAAAGTAATCAAGTGAACACACCCAAGGAACCTCAAGTTGCACTTAAGTGACATGGATATACTCCATTTCTTAAACCATTCTTTGAGTTTTATGCTTATAATCTATGCTCCTTTCTGTATTTCTGTTATACTCCATTAAAAGTTTACTTTGAAAAGAAGTTTACAAGAGAGTGAAGCTTTCACAGTTTTGGACAATAACCCATAATTCTGAATCAGCCCAATTATCAATCCAAGATTTGGACAAAATAAATAAATTATCGGGTAAAATGAAAAGAAAGGAGGGAGGGAGGGAAGGACAGAAGGAGGGAAGGAGGAAGCAAACAAACATTTTCTCTGAAAGTGCAATTTTTAACACAGCTCATTGTGACAGTGAATGAAGAGAGTAGCGGCAGCAAAATCCTAATCCTAATCTTAGCTCTATTAGACTGAAAGAATATAGTGTTTACCAAAGACCAAATCAAGAGAGATTTCCTTAATTAGGACTTTTTCAAGCTCATAAAAAGGGCACCTGAAAGGAGAGAAAACATTTTTTAAAGATCAAAAGACAGAACTGTGGTTGACAGCTCTTTATTTTTTTAAATTTAATTACTCTGACTATCATTAGCTATGGACCTCTGGAATTCAAATCTATTCCCAGCCCTGAAATTACTCCCTCTCCACTTCTCCGCTCTGCTGCACCTGCCAACACAGTACAATGTTAAGCAGGAGGAGGGCCGGCTCCCTGCAACCCACCTCCCAGTGCTGGGGGGACTCCAGTGAGCCTTTGGGGAAAATACTTTCATTGAAAATAGAAAATGCCTGGTCTAAGCTCCTTGTAGAAAAGGACAAGTGAGCACTCTAGTGACCTATGTCAAGCCTGTTTATATGGGGAATTCCACATTAGAATGTTTACTGCTCAAAGATTATTGGAAAAGGGATTCCTCACCAAAGACAGGAAATTTCAAGGGTACTTCATAGAGCATATTTTCAGAAAGTGAGCTACAGCAGAAAACTCTTTGTAAAGAATGTTTTAAACACTCTGAATTTGTACCATTTTATGAGACAGAAAAGACAGAAGACAGAGTTGCAGGGGTCATAGGTACAGAAATGGAGCCATGACTTAGGATTCTAACCAACAGTTCTTCTCGGGCATTTACTGGATGGACATGGAGGAGCATGGCTTTTCAGATTTTGCTAGAAAACACCAAGACAATTCTGATAAGACAAAAAGAACCACATCCTCCCTCTGTGAGATGAGAAGTGGTAGATAAAGGAAGAGACCTTCAAGTGAAGAACTCCCAGCTTTGATCTTTGTCCTTCATCCGCTATACCCTTGCAAGTACATGTAAGAACCAGACTTAGCTTTGTGTTTTTAGAAGACCTGGCAGGGTTGTCCTAGAACGTTTAAAGGAGGCAGTGTGAATGCTGGAATCACCATTTCTCAGAACAGTCAGTATTGAAGAGTTTGCTGAAAATCATATCGCAGAGAATCTAAATGCATTAGGCACTGAGGTATCTTGTGTTCTTTGTCCTTCCAGCCTTCCTTAATCTGGGAGTTGACGCTACATGGCTTGTGATTGCTCGGTGAGGGAGGGCAGGAAAGGAGTACAAAGGATGCTCTTAAAAGACTAAGTCGTTTCAGAATGTGCAAAATGCTCAGGTAGATAAGAGTCCCATCCTTTTTTTCTGAGGAAGATTCTATTGAGAAGTACTGATCTGATTTCACAGCTGTTGTACAGGCTGGCTTCCACTCGAAATCTGCAGGGAGCAGGACTTTAGGAAAACAGCAGCCTAAGTCAGGGAAATTTCTAGAGAGATACCAAGAAAGCCTACCCATTAAAATCTTTGCAGTACTAGCAATTTCATTTTTTTTAACTCATAAATTATATTAGGTACCAGCAAGGTTAATATATTAAGGCATCAGAATTAATTCCCAACAAAAATTCTAAAAATACATACACACGTACATGGATGCATGCATTCATACATATTCTCTAATAAAGTAAGAGATGCAAGTTATATCAGAAATATAAATAAGAGGTATGGCACAATCTCTAGCAAATTTCTCAAAATATTTAATTTTAACGTTCCATCCAATTTATGTAACATCTAATTATGGGTGGGTAAAGCTTGGGGAAAGTATGCAATTGAGTTCAGAATCACATTTCCTTTTCCTTATAGAGTGTATATTTGGTTTATTTTTAAATTTACTGTTGCTTGGGCTTCTTGGAAATTAAGCTGTCACCCATCAGCAGCCCAAGTCACCCGGCCAGGTGCTGTACTGCTCAGCTGGAGAATGCAAACCTCTGGAGGACCACTGCAGGCGAATTCCCTTAGTGCAGGGATTTCTCAGCATCTTCCCCAAATGTTTTCAACCCTGGCTATCTTCTAGGAATCTCATTAACACTAGTTATTAGACTTTTCTCTATAAATCCTCCAGCCTGGCAACTATCTACTCCTCCCTGCTCCAAAGTTGAGCATGCCAATATCTCAGCCATCCCTTCCTCCCCGTGACCTGATTTCTGTTTTCTGAGGAGGGCAGTGGGCAGGAGGGATGGATCAATTACTTAATGAACACAGCAAAGGAAACAGAGAAAATTCTAACCCCAGATTCTACCAGAAAGAGAGTTCTTTCTTCTTATATTTAGCATGCATTAGAAATAGAGCTAGCATTAATAAAAATAGTAATGATAGGTGATTAATGGTGACAATGATGACGACTACTATTTTGGAGGGCCTGCTATAGATTTGGTGCAGTACAAGTCAATTTGCATAAATTGTCTCATTAAATCCTCAAAACAAGCAAAACTTGCAAACTAAGTTCCATAGCTAGTTTAAAAGATTTTTTAAAATTTAAATTTTAAAAAATATGCAAAACACTAACAAAAATTAAAACAAACCAAGAAAGCAAAGCTCAAAGAAGCTAAGTGTTGTCACACCAGGGTGTGAGCTGTCAATCTGGAGAGTCAACGGGGATAAGATGGGAAAAGAAGGTTGGGCGAAGAAAGCAGAGGCACTGCGTGCCATGCCGTGGAATTTAGATCATATCCTTTAAACACTAGCGATGGTTCCAAGGACAGAGCCAGAGATGGATCCCTAAAAAGACAGCTGTAGCAGCAGAGAGACTGGGATGGGGGATGTGCTGGGCAGTGATGTTCTTATGATAGCCCAAGCAAATGCAGACAAGGATAAATGCTAGAGACCTGAATAGAGAGGGAAGAGGAGGCAGTTATAATGGATGATCAATAGAGTGCATTTGATTTTATGCCGTAATTGTGCTGGGGTGAAGGGAAGAGGAGTCAAAGGTAAATTGACAGCTTCAAGCTTGGACAGCTGGGTGCATGGGAAGAGCTGGAAGGAGACAGGTTGGCCTGGAAGGTACTGGAGATGGAGATGAGCAGAAGGGGAACCAGGGACCACGTTATCTTTCCACTGCTTCATAAAGCTCCAGGAGATCTTTGTGAGAAACATTAAATTGACTATAGATTTGATAAGACCATTAAATACAGCACTGAGTCCAAAAAAAAAAAAAAAAAAGAAATAATCAGGCAAACAGACAAAATAATAGGCAGGAAGGCCAAATTAAGAACATACCTTGATTCAAAGACATGCTGGATTTTAAAAAATCTACTATTGTAACAGGACATAATGAAGATTTAGGGTTTAAATATAGCCTAATACCCATCTAATTAGGATAATAAAATACAAAGAGCTGCTGTGCCATCAATATGCTAATTTAACTCAACTCTGCCACCTTTCTTTCTCACGCTCCTAATCAGAAGCTTATCCAGTGACTGGCATAGGCTAGTTAATAGGCAGAAATGGAGGTGTAAAGCACAGAACTGGGGTGCAAAATGATTAAATAGCAATGTCCCAAGGCTCCAGGATCTGGGAGAGGTTTAATGGCAGAAGGGTCAGGGCATCACTCAAATGGGGAATTCACTTTCGGTTCTTGAGTCTGGCTAGAAAAGCCTCCTTCCAGCCAAGGTTTTATTTGGGTCTGTCTAGTTGGTTTTATATCGTTTTCCACTTTTGACCCAAGACTGAAAAAAAGCAGGAGGTTTGAAAAAAGAAGATAAACACATTTGACTGCATAAAAATGTAAAATTTTGGTAACAAAACCAAAAGACAATTAAGAGATTTGTGTGTGTGTGGGGGGGGAGCTATTGACAAGAAAGGGAACTTGTTAAAAAAAATGGAAAACAAACACAACTCTTGCAAATTAAAAAGAGGTGATTAATAAGCCAATAAAAACCTGCAAATCCTTATTCATACACACAAAAAAATACCAATGGCAAACCATCATATGGAAACATGTCCACACTCACTGGTAGTAGGGAAACAAATTAGGCAGACATCACTCCCTTCTTGTCAGAGAGGTAAATGCCTTTCGGGTTGTTAGAAACAATGGCTGGCAAGGGAAAGGGTACTTTCTATGTATATACATTTTATCAAAGATGGAATTACTGTATAATTTTTGTCTGCATCTTCCTTTTCTTATTCAAAGATGCCTTATGGAAACCCTTCCAAGTTATGTGGCATAGTTTGAATTAATTCTTTTAAAAGCCTAATATTCCACAGTGGATGTATGACATAACTTAGTCATTCATTCACCTACTCATGAACATTCACTACTTTTGACTACCAAGGCTGCAATGAATTTATAATAAATATATCCTTAAGTGCATAGCATCAAATTCAATGGGATAGCTCCCAAGGTTTAGGATTCTTGGAGCAATTCTGGTATTTATACATTTTCAGATTTCCCAGGACTTGCCGGCTACAGCCTGGAAGTTTGGTCATCGAGAACACAACTCAGGAGCCCAACTGTCCATGCCTGAGTCTGGCTTTGGCAGTAACTTTGGGCAAGTTATTTCAGCGCTCCGTGCCTCAGTTTCCTAATCAGTAACAACGAGATATAATAAAACCTTCCTCATGGGTTTTATTATGAGTGACTGGCATAGGCTAGTTAATAGCCAGAAATGGAAGTGTAAAGCACAAAACTGGGGCACAAAATGATCAAATGAGTTAATATATGTAATTAATACACTTGTATTAATATATTTTAATTATATATGCATCATGCACCAAAGATATAATGATGCCTGGTTCATAGTAAATGTATCATAACCTTTGCTGTTTTTACTCCTTAGAGAAAAGACACTAGAGAACATGAAAGAACTCAATATTATAACCTTTATTTTTCATTGTATGTACCTTTGGCAGTGGGTGGGATGATTTTAAGTTGTATACGGATAAGATTATTTTAATGTTATTCATTTACTACAATTTATCATAGAGCAATATGAACTATTTTTTCCATTTGCTGCAGTAATAAAAATTCCTCTGAAATGCTTGTATTTGAATAAAAGCAAAAATAACCATAAATTACAAAATAATAAGTATAATGACAAGCTATATATAAATATGGCAAAAAACATAAAATTTGGGAATGACTTAAGTTTAGGAGTCATTAGTATTACGTATTATTATCATTCATAGCTTCAATTCTTCGCCATACATTTGTTGTGAAAAATTTGTTGTGTAAAAATACTCTTTTAATTGGTACCTGGACTCTGTAATTTCTACTTTGGGGGGCAGGGGGCTGGTAACACAGATGTCCAGGAAAAAAAGCCCTGATTTACATGGGGGTAAATTCTCTCACCAGGACCAATTTCAAACCACCAATGCTTTAAACCAGCCTGCAAAACTCCTGAGTTTTTAACAGTCAGCTCCTTAAAGCCAATATGAGCTGGCTCTAGCACCACTATCCTACATGTTAAAATCAAGATCTTGGTAACTGAAGTGGACAACACCAGGTATGAAAAAGGCACCTAGATTCCACTCTCACTAAGTTTCATTTCGATCTGGATGACCCACAATTTCAAAAACGTTCAAGGTAAGGTTAGCCCCGAAAACAAGCCAAAATAGTGAGAAACAAACGGGGGACAAATTAAAAGGCAAAACTCCAAGAAAAGGTAAGTCTAGTGGGATGATTCTCGTTTTATTTTGCGTTGAAACAAAAATTAGAGTTTTGTGGAAACATGCCTCTAAAATAATAACTTGACTGTGGTGCACTTAGCTGTTTGTGTAGCTGTGACACTTGCCAGGGTGCGTTTTCCTGCCAAAGATGCCCAGTCCTCTCTCAGCTCCCATGCCTTCCCGAGCTCATGTTAGTGGGGTCTTTCACACTGAATTCCAATTTCCTGCCCACAGGTCTGGGAGTGCCTTTCTGGTCCTTAATTCATTCCCAGAGTTCAGAATATGTTGACACTGGGGCAATGTTTGTGGAATGGATGAATGAACCAGGGATTCTTCGAATTAGCAGGAATTAGGAGATTGTCTAGTTCACTCTCAAAACACTTAGTCCTTTTGCACATGAGGGAGTTTTCCAGAGGTTGCAATATTGGAAATAGAGCCCATGTGTTTAACTATTACTGTCCTCTCCTCCTTGTGTTACAACATATCACTTGTTTCTTCCATTTTGTTACCCAAAAAGTCTACATTGGTCCCATTCTGGTATCGGTGACAATCTTGTTATGATTTATGTCATCCATCCATCCATCCAATAAGCATATATTGGGCTCTACTCTATGTCAGGTCTTGTCTCCCTCCCTTTTTCTCTCCTTCCTTCCTTCCCTACCTTTCCTATTCCTCCTTTACTTTCTTCAAGGAGGTTAATGTAACTGAACATCATGGGGCGCTACCTCTGCAAAATAAAGTTCAGTACCTATAAACTCCGTTAATTATTGAGAAAGCCCATTAGCTTTAGATTTGCTCTAGGATGGTATCACTGGCAATGTAAGAAATTTCGTAGAGAGTCAGTTGTTGAGAATCTCAAGCAGCCACCTCTGATCCACTGCCCATCCTGTTTGGTGCTGGCAGGAACAAGCCACAGAGGTGACATATTCTTACATCCCTCCCTGAGTCTTTATGCCTCAGCTCCCGCTGGCCAGGCCATTGGCACCGGGTCGAAGATGAGGAGAGCCTGGCACAGCCTGCTGGTCTCGGTCCCACCATTTGAACAACATCCAGTTTTGGAAGTCCACGCACACCACAGTCAGTGTAGAGGGACAAAGATACTTTTATTCTTTTGTGAACAGTGGCAGAGGGAAGAAATTATTTTAGAAAGAAAGCCTGGTACTATGAGATGAACTTTATAGATAGGCTATTTTTCAACAGTTTGAGAATTAGTGGGCATGGGGTGAGTGTAAGAAGTTCATTACAGGTACAATTCGCTCTTCATCCATATTAGGAGGCGACAATTAATTCATTGTCACTTTGCACAAGGAGGCCCCACCAGATGCTAAGATGACTCAGCTTTTGCAGGAGGCTTTCCTGAGCGGGAAGCAGGAGCCCAGTGAGCATGGAATTTTGGGTTTGTTTCTTTCATTGCACAACTCAGAGGTGAGAGCTGGCAATCACCGCCCTGGGATTCACTGAGGCAGGGGAACGGCGGGTGGGGGAGATGTTCTGGGCCACATGCCCCTTCCTTAGCCCGCAGCCCCACTCTCCTCTCACACACAGTCGGTAAATCCAACGCCCTTCCTGCTGTCTCTGTAGAGCCAGGAGCTCCAACAACAGAGGGGGGGCCGCACACTGCTGGAGATGCTGCCCCACCTGCGTGCTGCCCCAGACCTCCCTGCAGGTGCTTTTGAGAACACGTGCTAAACATCTGCGTTTCTGGAAACAAGAGCTGCACAGGAACAGAGGGGCCTGCCAGGCTTTGGATTTGAAACCTGGAAAACTCATTTGAAGCCTCAAGGCCTGAGCAGAAGTAAAGTAAAAATTAAAACAGAAGTCCCAGATCTGCCTTCCTGACTGAGAGAACATCTCACCTCAGGCTTATACTGGCAGGCTAGATGCAATCTTACAAATTATGAAGGACTCCCAACGCCCCCTCCCATTCTATAGATAGGGAAATTGGGGCCCAGGGACAGGAAGCGGAGTGTTCGTGGCCCCAGAGCTGGGAAAAAGGAAGTGCCATCTTGGTTTTTGAGTAAGCATTTTTATGTGCTAGGCCTGGATTTGAATGCTTTACAATAATTAGCACATTTAATTCTCAAACTAAATGTGTGGGGTTATATCATTAATGCCATCATCATTATTTCTAATTTCCAGAGGTGGAAACTGAAGCATAGAGTGTTTCAGTAATTTGCTCAAGATCACACAGTTCCTAAGATGCAGAGCTGGGCTTGGAATCGCAGGTGGGCTGCCACAGAGGATGCTCTATTGCTTCTTGTTATACCTCTGTTATTCAAAATAAGGCTAGCCCTTGGAATTTGTGCTGTGGGGACACTTAATAGGGTGAAAATCCCATGTATTTCCATCTAAGACCAAGAGCCTCAATCTATTTGGTATAAACAAGCGAATTCCCTTCATTCTCTTATACAGATGTAAGAGGAGGAAGATTAAAAAGGAAAAGGAAGATTATCGTGAAAAAAAAATGAGAATTATGTTTTTAAAAAACATATTAATTATGAAAAAAAGCCTTATCTTATCCCAAAGTAAGCTGAATATAAGGGCATTATTAGAGATAAAGAGGACTCTTTACATCCCAGGGATCTTCTTTATATTCATTCAGTAAATGAATATGTATCAAGCACATTACAGAGGTACCAAGCATTGTTTTCAGTTCTGTCTTCATAGACCTTATATTTTAATGAAGAGGGAGACAGACACTAACAAACAAACAAATAAATCTGAACATATATCAGACAGTGACAAATCAAGGAAACGGGGACAGGGATTTCTGGAAGTGGGGGTGTTTTACTTTGCTAAAAGCTACAAAAAGCAATATACCAGAAATAGGTTGGCTTTTACAGTGGGGCTTTATTGGCTTTAAGCTTATAGTTCTGAGGATGAGAAGAGTGTCCAAATCAAGGCATCATCGGGGCACATTCTCTCCCCAAAGACCAGCTGTCAGCCATCCTGGACTTCTCTGTCAAATGGGAAGGAACATGGCAGTGTCTCCCTTCTCCTCCAGGTCTCGTCACTTTCAGATTCCTGGTTTCCGTGGCTTCCTCTCTCACCTTCCCTGGATTTCTATCTGTTCCCATGGCCTTCGCTTTGTCTCTCTCTCGTATTTGTCCAGTTTATAAGAGACTCCAGTAAGAGGATTAAGACCCACCCTGGGTCATGCCCTATTGAAGTAACCAAGCAGAAGGTCCCACCTCCAATAAGTTTACCCCCACAGGAATGGATTAGCTCTAAGGACATGATCTTTTCTGGGGTCCATAAAAGCCTCAAACTACCACAGGGTATGTGAGTTTCTATAGGTTGATGAACAAGGAACTCCCTGATAAGGAGATACTTGAGCAAAGACCTGGAGATAATATGAAAGTAAGCCATGTCGTTATCTGGGGGTTTTCCAGGCAGAGGAAATAACAATTGCAAGGCCCAGAAATGGGAGCAAGGAGGTGAGTGCGGCTGGTGTGTGGTGAGCAAAGGTGAAAGGAGTCAGAAAGGAAGTCAGAAGGGGAGAGGGGAGGACTCTGGAGGCTGTTTTAAGGTTTTGGCTTTTACTCTGAATGAAATGGGAAAAAGTGAGTGTGAGCAGAGGAATGAGGCAAATTGATATTTTTTTTAAATTAGAGAAATTG
>PVKH010038338.1:0-11336 GCA_004027955.1 Chaetophractus vellerosus | reverse complement strand
TGCCCTGCCCGTGGCAGCTTTTGCCTGTCCGTGGCAGCTTTTTGCCCTGCCCACGGCGGCTCCGGCCCGCCCATGGCGGCTTGCCATTCTCAAGGCGGTCTGCCCGCTAGGAGAGGTCCCCGGGAACCGAACCCAGGGCCTCCCATGTGGTTTCCCAGCGAGCTCTTTATCCACTGAGCTATCTAGCCGGGCCCTCAGACCCATTGTTAATCACTCCCTTGATACCTTGTACTTCTCTGTAACATTGATCACAATCATAAGTAAATACATGACTGGGTAATGAGCAGTATCTGCTAGGATGTAGATTCCAAATGTGCATATGGTGTGGCTGCATTGTGTACCACCACATCCCCAGGAACTAGAGAGTGTTCTACATGGCATAGATGGGCAATACCTTTTTGTTGAACAAACAAGTTATGACAAATATTTTTCTAGTTTGTAATTTGCTTCTTAAGATTATGCTTTCACACAGAAAACATCATTTCTGTGGTAAAGTTTAGTGATATTTTCCATTTTATTTTTTTGTTTATTTATTTTTAAGATTTTTGCGCTCACTGTCTGCTCTCTGTGTCCATTCGCTGTGCGTTCTTCTGTGTCTGCTTATCTTCCCTTCTCATCTTCTCTTTAGGAGGCACTGGGAACCCACCCTGGGACCTCCCATGTGGGAGAGAGGCACCCAATCGCTTGAGCCACCTCAGCTCCCTGGTTTGTTGTGTCTCTCATTGTCTTTCCTCTGTGTCTCTTCTTTGTTGTGTCATCTTGTTGCGTCAGTTCAAGGCGCCAGGCAGCTTCGCCTTCACTAGGAGGCCCCGGGAACCGAACCTGGGACACCCCCCATGGTAGACGGGAGCCTAATCGCTTGAGCCACATCCGCTTCCCTATTTGTTTGTTTTTAATTAGAGAAATTGTAAGTTTATAGAAAAATCATGCAAAAAGTACAGAATTCCTATATACCACCCTCACACACACAGTTTTCCCTAGTATTAGAATTTTGCATTAGTGTGGAATCTTTGTTACAATTGATGAAACAATATTATTATAATTATATTATTATCTATAGTCCATAGTTTACATTAGGGTTCATGTATGTTACATAGTTCTATAGTTTTAAAAAAATTTATTCTGGTAATATAAATTTCCCCTTTTAACCACATTCAAATATACAACTCACTGGTGTTAATCACAGTCACAATGTAGTGATACCATCACCACCATCCATTACGGAAAGTTTTCCATCACCCCAAACAGAAACTCTGTATCAATTAAACATTAGCTCTGCCTTCACTAACCCTACCCTGGCCCCTGGTAAACTGTATTCTAGTTTCCATTTCTATGAATTTGCTCCTTATAATTATTTTATATCAGTGAGATCACACAATAGTTGTACTTTATGTCTGGCTTATTTCACTCAACATGATGTCTTCAAGGTTCATCCATGTTATTGCATATATTAGGACTTCATTCCATTTTATGGCTGAATAATATTCCACTGTATGTATATACCACATTTTGTTTATCCATTTATCTGTTGATAGACTCTTGGGTTGCTCCCATCTTTTGGCAATTGTGAATAATGTCACTATGAACATTGGTGTGCAAATATCTGTTTGAGTCCTTGCTTTCAATTCTTTTGGTTATATACTTATTAGTGGGATTGCTGGGTCATATGGTAATTTTGTATTTAACTTTTTGAGGAACTGCCAAACTGTCTACCACAGTGGATGTACCATTTTACATTCCCACCAACAATGAATGAGTGTTCCTGCTTCTCCACATCCTCTCCAACATATTACTTTCGTGTGTTTTTCATATCCACCATTTAGTGGGTGTGAAATGGTATTTCATTGTAGTTTTGATTTGTATTTCCCTAATGGCTAATGTTGAACATCTTTTCATGTGCTTATTGGCCATTTGTATATCTTCTTTGGAGAAATGTTTATCAAAGCCTTTTTGCCTATTTTTTAATTGGGTTGCCTTTTTGTTGTTGAGTTGTAGGATTTACTTATATATTCTAGATATGAAACCCTTATTGGGTATGTGGTTTCCAAATATTTTCTCTCATTCTGTAGGTTGTCTTTTTACTTTGATGATGAAGTCCTTTGATGCAAAATGTTTTAAATTTTGATGAGGTCCCATTTATCTGTATTTTCTTTTGTTGCTTGTGCTTTCAGTGTAAAGTCTAAGAAACCATTGCTTAACACAAGATCCTGAAGATATTTCCCTATGTTTACTTCTAGAAATTTTTTTTTTAAAGATTTATTTTTTATTTTCTGCTTTTTTGTCTCCCTCCCCCCATCCCCCGCTGCGGTGCCTAGTCAGCTTCACCGGTGAGCGGTAGCCTTGCCCACTCGTGGGCGGCTTGCCCCGCTTGCGGGCGGCTCTGCACTGCCCGCGGGTGGCTCCACTCTGCTCGCAGGCGACTCTGCTCTGCCCGTGGTGGCTCTGCACCCCCCATGGCGGCTTTTGCCTTCTCAAGCAGTCCGCCTGCCTGGAGAGGCCCTGGAGACCGAACCCAGGGCCTCCCATGTGGTAAACTGGTGCCCTATCCACTGGGCTATACAGCAGGCCCCTCTAGAAATTTTATAATATTTGTTCTGCTATTTTGTTTTTAAATCCGTTATGAGTTAATTTTTGTATATAATATGAGTTTTCCATGTACAAGTCCTTTACATTCTTGGTTAAATTTATTTCTATATATTTGTTTCTTCCAGTTGCTATTGTAAATGGAAGTGTTTTTTTTTTCTTTTTTCATTTCCTCTTCAGATTATTCAGTAAGAATGTATAGGGGAGTGGACGTGGCTCAAGCAGTTGAGGGTCTGCTTCCCATATGGGAGGTCCTGGGTTTAGTCCCAGTGCCTTCTAAAAACAAAACATGAAAATAAACAACAAGCAAACAAATGAGAAAACCAACTCAGGGGAGCTGATGTGACTCAGTGTTTGAGTGCCGGCTTCCCACATAGGAGGTCCTGGTTCAGTCTCTGGCCCTGGTACCTCAAAAAAAAAATTATAGAAACATTACTGATTTTTGGTGTTGCTCTCATATCCTACCACTTTGCTGAATGCATTTATTTGCTCTAGTAGCTTTGTTGTTGGTTTTTCAGGATTTTCTGTATATCAGATCATGCCATCTACAAATAGGGAAAGTTTTACTTCTTCCTTTCCAATTTGGATTCCATTTATTTCTTTTCTTGCTCAATTGCTCCTGCTCTAAAGATTTCAGTACCTTGTTGAATAACTCTGGTGATAGTGGGCATCCTTTTCTTGTTTCTGGTCTTAGAGGGAAAGCTTTCATTCTTTCACCATTGAGTATGACACTAGCTGTGGTTTTTACATATATGACCTTTAACATGTTGGGGAAGTTTCCTGCTATTCCTACTTTTTAAAGTGTTTTTATTAAGAAGGGCTGCTGAATTTTGTCAAATGCTTTTTCTGTGTCAATTGTGGTGATCATGTGTTTTTTCTTCATTCTGTTAATATGGTCCATTACATTAATTGATTTTCTTATATTTAACCACCCTTGCACACTTGGGATAAACCCACTTGGTTGTGATGTGAAATTCTTTTCTTTTTAATGCAATTTTATTAGTAAATTGTTAGTATTCCTCAATTTTCTGAATCTTAGAGTACAAGTAATTTTGTGTATACAATGATCTGCATGTGTATGTGTATCAATAGACTACGTGGAAAAATAAAGGAAAATGCCACATAACCGAGGCCCTATCTAACCTAGTGAGGCAATGTCAAAGGTTGCTAGTGTGCAAAGGGGATTCCCTCAAGACATCTGGATAAGAGACTTAAAAAGTGGAGAATAAGGACTTATTAAGATAGACAGTCGTGGAACTAGACCTCTGGTGTCATCACCTAGAGTTGAACTTTTTCATTCTGTTTCGTAAATGCTACTAGTGAAATTGTTCAAAAACAAAAGATAGGTTAGTCTTGAAGTCATTTAAGTCAGACACTAGCAACTGTTAAACAACCCCTTAAATTTGGGCTAAAGTTTAATATCCCGTTGGAATCATTCACCTGTCGACATTTACTGGGGTCTATTCTGTGCTAAGTATTGGCTAGGGTACCAGTGACACAGAGAAGATGCAGTCTCTATCTTTGGGTCTAATAAATAGAGCAAACAAATAAGAAAAGCAAAGTTTACATTAGCGGGATAAGTAAGTGCCTAACATGTAGTGGTGCTCAATAAATACTTAGTGGTTGAATGAATACTACAATAGAAGTGTGAAAAAAAAAACAACAACCCACAAACAAACAAAAAGACCAGAGTGCCTTTCAGAGGGCATTTATCTTTTTCCTAACACAGACAGATGAATTTGAAAGTTCACTATTTTGTAGATTTGTACATAAAACTCATTCCTTATGGAATAAACAACTAGTAAATATCACAATAGATATGAGCTACCAATGTTCATGACACCAAAAGAGGCAGGGGAACAATTATCAGGGAAAATATTATCACTCATTTTATATAAAAGAATATTTTAATTCTTGTCCTAAGGACTATACATGATTTGGAAATAAGACTGTACCAATTAATGACCAAAGAAGAATCATCCATTGTATGCCTTCTCTTTTGTCTGTTCACTCAGAAATATAATGTTTTCAGCTATGATTGTTGTTGCCTGTCATTGCACATTATTTTTATCCATGTATTCACCATAGTCTACTTTCCCTCTACATAAATTTGAGACCCTATTTTTCACATACTAATATGCTACTTTTCTGAGGCCTGGCCAGAATACTGATATTCTGTGCCATGTTGTCTTTTGACTGATATCACCCATTTGGTATACTTCACTTTCTCCTGATTGTCACATCTCATTTGTTGCTAGAGAAAATATTGTGATTGGATTTTTTGCTTCCACCTGTCTTATGACAGGCTCCTGACCTACTTGCCCAAGTAATTGCACACGATTTAGAGATCTTTCAAGACCAAACAGCTAGTTACTTCAGACTCATGTCTAACAAACTGATGAAGTACTTGTAATACAAGTCTTTGAAACATGGCTTTTCTTTTCTTTTCTTACAATCTAGTATTTAGTCTTTTCCTCAGATTCTTGTTCCCTCACCTGACATTCTGGCCCAGACCTGAAATTCTTTTAATGTTCTTTTGGATTTAATTTGCTAGTATTTTGTTAAGGATTTTTGTATCTATATTCATAAAGGACATTGGTCTGTAATTTTCTTTTCTTGTGATATCTTTATTTGGCTTTGGTATTCAGGTAATGTTGGCCTCATAGAATGACTTAGGGGGGCCAGCTGGATAGCCCAGTGGATAAGGGCGCCGCTATACCACATGGGAGTCCCTGGGTTCGGTTCCCGGGAACCTTTCCAAGCGGGCAGATGGCCTTGAGAAAAGGCAAGCCGCCGTGGGCAGGGCAAAGCCACCGTGGGCAAGGCAAAAAGCCGCCACGGGCAGGCCAGAGCCGCGACAGGCATGGCAAAGTCACCCGTGAAACATGGAGCTGCTGCCCACGAATCACGGAAGCTGAGCAGCCTGCAAAACACGGAGCTCTGCTGCCCACAAAACATGGAGCGGAGCCGCCCGTGAAATGGAATGGAGCCACCCATGAACATCTCCTGCGTGGAGGGCCGACTTGGTGCATCGCCACAAAAGATGGGGGGAGACAAGAAGCAGACATAGAAAAACACAGAAGAATGGACACACAGAAAGGGCGGGGGGATATGTAACAAAAAAAAAAGAATGACTTAGGAACTGCTTCCTCTTCTTCAATTTTTTGGAGAGTTTGAGCAGTATTAGTGTTAATTCTTCTTGGAATGTTTGGTAAAATTCACTAGTGAAGACATCTGGCCCTGGGATTCTCTTTGTTGGGATGTTTTTGAGGACTGATGCAATCTCTGTTGAGATCTTCTACTGCTTGAGTCAGTGTAGATAGTTTGCTACTTGGAATTTGTCCATTTAAACTACTGCCTAATTTGTTGGCATGCAGTTGTCCATAGTATTCTCTTATGACCATTTTTATTTCTGTGGGGTTGGTAGTAATGGCCTGCCTTTCATGTCTGATTTTAGTTTTTTGCATCCTCTCTCTTTTTTCTATGTCAGTCTAACTAAAGGTTTGTTGATGTTAATCTTTAAAAAGAACTACCTTTTGGTTCTTCTCTCTATTTTAAAAATTCTTAATCATTTATTTCTGGCCTCATCTATGTTATTTCCTTCATTTTGATCACTTTGGGTTTAGCTTGCTATACTTTCTCTAGTTTTTCCAGTTGTGAGAGTATGTCTCTGATTTGAGATCTTTCTTATTTTTTATTGTAAGCATTTGGAGCTATAAATTTCCCTTTCAGTCCTGCCTTTGCTACATCCCATAAGTTTTGATATGTTTTGTTTTCATTTTCATTTGCCTGAAGATATTTCCTAATTTCCCTTGTGATTTCTTCTTTCATTAATTGGTTGTTCAAGAGTATGCAATTTAATTTTCACATACTTCTGAATTTTCCAGTTCTCCCTCTTTTTTGATTTCTAGTTCCATTCCATTGTGGTCAGAGAAGATACATGGTATGATTTCAATATTTAAAAAATTTTTGACTCTTGTTTTATGACCCAATATATGGTCTATTCTGAAAAATGACCCACATGCACTAGAGAAGAACGTGTATTCTGCTGCTGTTGAATGATGTGTTCTATATTTGTCTTTTAGATCTAGTAGTTTTCAGATGTTCTATATCTTTATTCATCTTCTGTCTAGTTGTGCTATCCACTATTGAAAGTGGTGTATTAAAGTCTCCTACTATTAATACAAAACTGTCTATTTCTCCCTTCAAATCTGTCAATACTTGCTTTATGAATTTTGAGGTTGTACTGTTGGGCATATGTATATTTATAACTGTTATGTCTTCTTGATTTACTCTTTGAGCTGTCTGTTCCTCGTTTTTGTATCCAACAAGTGACATGACAGAGATTTCCTTGAGTGCCAAGAGCTAACAAAAACAAACAAACCAAAGCAAAAAAAAAAACCCTACCTTTCATAGTCCTTACATCTTGGCCATGTGTTGGCTGGTGCTCTCCTTCAGAGTTTAGGCTTCCTATCAAGAACAGCTCAAGGTGAATGTGTGGGTCCTGTCAGTTTTTTCTGGGCCTGTGCTTTATCTGGGTTTACACTTGCTCATGGCCTTAGGAATTCCCCCATTTATAGGAATCCAAATGTTCCCTCTACTCCCTATGAAGTAGACATCTCCACTTGTACTCTACCTATCCCTATTCCACCCAGGTGCTCTACTGTATATCTCAAAAACAGTAATCCTTTTCTCCAAGCTGCTTTGATTTGTTTCTTATACTGCCTTAGCTATCCATAAACGGTTTCTCCCTGCAGGGAAAGTTCTGGAATGGCTAACCAGACATGAGTGTCCTGGTTTCACTTTTCAGGCTGTCACCTGATAGATTGTCACTGACATAAGGGCACTTAGGGGTTACTCTTCTCCCTCCAGAACAAGGCCTGGGACCCACAATGGGACTTAGTCTGGCTCCACACTTTACTGGGGGTGGAAGACGGAGGTGGGACAAACAAGGGAAACTGGAGCTTCTCCTTCCATTTTTTAATGGTGAATTTTCTTGATTCAGCACTCACCCAGGTTCTACAACCCTTTAATTGTTTTCTGGAGTTTTGTGGCAGGTGACTGCCAGTTTTTTTTTTTTAAAGATTTATTTATTTTATTACATATCTCCCCTCCCCCCTGCTGCGGGGACGCGCCGAGACTGGTCACTGTGCAGGCGTGGCTTTCCCCGCTTGTGGGCGGCTTCTGCTTCCATCATGGCCGGCTTTCAGTTCGCGGGTGGCTGGCTGCACTCCATTCGCGGGCGACCTGCCCTGCCCGTGGCGGCTTTTGCCTGTCCGTGGCAGCTTTTTGCTCTGCCCACGGCGGCTCTGGCCCGCCCATGGCGGCTTGCCATTCTCAAGGCGGTCTGCCCGCTAGGAGAGGTCCCCGGGAACCAAACCCGGGGCCTCCCATGTGGTATGCCGACGCCCTATCCACTGGGCTATCCAGTCGGCCCCTGACTGCCAGTTTTTGTTATTTACTCAGCCATTCTGCGGGGGGGAGAACAGAATCCTGGATCATCTTACACAGCCATCTTGGTCAACCTTTCCATTGCAATTTGATTTTGTATGTTGGAAGCCCTTCTCCAGCTTGAGACTAGTTAAATATTCACCTCTCCTCTCCTATAGTTTTTATGAGGTATTTTATATAATTGACTTTTTAATGCATCTGAAATTTATTGTTTTAAGTTGTGAGGAAACTAATATGTGATATCTTTAAATAGCCATATTCCCTAGTACCATTGATTTAATAATCTATACCTTCACTAATGAATTGCAGCCCCATCTATTTCTTTTCTCTTTAGTGGTCTCAAAGAGAATTCTCTAAAACATGTGCCCGGAAATGGAAACATAATCCTAAATCATAAAAGTGTTCTTGGTCTTATCCCTGCTTCTCTTCATCTTGCACATTTTGTTCTAGGAATGCTGAATTTGTCCAGAACAGTGGGAGCAGTGACTAAGCTTTTTGGACAAATTTGTACACTCAGCTTGCACTGTGTGGCTATGTGTGCCATGAGAAAACACTTTCAATTTTTAAATAGATAATATTCTGGCACTCTGGCTATGGAAATTGCATTTAGCACTTAATGACAAGGGTGAGTGTGGTTTAGAGAAAACAGAAATTTATTTTTCTCTTATACAAAAGATTTACAGAGGGAGACAGTCCACAGTTTGTCTGCAGGCTCCATGAAGTCATATGGAACACAGACATTTTTTCTTTGCCACAAATATCTGTCTGGCAACTATATCCAGATTTTTTGCTTTTAAAATGTTTTGGAAAGGCTGAAGGGAAAAAAAGACTTTCCCTAAAGTCTATTCTCCTTTCAAGTAGCTTTTTTAAGAGTCCCACACAAGAACTTCTGCTTATATATCATTGGCTATACCTGGCTACAAGGGAAAGTGGGAAAGTGGTCTTTTAGGAGGGAACATTTCCTTTCTGAATAAAAGTGAATTTTCTGTTTAAAGAAGAAGTGAAGAATGAATGGGGATAGACAGTAATAGTTTTACCACCCTGTTAGGGATTGAATCATATCGTCCACAAAAGCTGTGTTCAAATCTTTATCCAATTTCGCAGGCATGTGAACCTATTTGTGAATGGGACCTTTTGAAGATGTTATTATTAGTGAAGTTGTGCCAAATTCAATCAGGGTGAGTGGAGGCATATAAAGAGGAAATTCAGATGTAGTCAGTCAGTAGAAACCAGAAATTGGAAGAAGTAGAAGCCAGAATTCAGAAGAAGCCAGAGAAGAGAGAGATTGCCATTTGATGGAGGACTGCCAGCACCAGAATGCTACAGACTCTGGGAGAAAGCAAGCCTTGCCAATATCTTGATTTTGTTCTTCTAGTTTCAAAAACATGAGCCAGGGAGCAAATGTGGCTCAAGCGGTTGAGCACCTGCTTTCCACATGGGAAGTCCTGGGTTTGGTTCCCAGTGCCTTTGAAAAAACTAAGACAAACAACAAGCAATCAAATGGAAAAACCAACTCAGGGGAGCTGGTGTGGCTCAGTGGTTGAGTGCTGGCATCCCACTTATGAAGTCCTGGGTTCAATTCCCGGCCCTGGTACCTCAAAAAACAAAAATAAAAAAACAAAACAAACAAAACAAAACAACAAAAAACCATGAGCCAATAAATTCTTGTTGTTTAAGCTAAATCCAGTTTGTGGAATTTTTGATAGCAGCTTTGGCAAACTAAGACAAAGCCCACAGGAATATTATTGGCCAGTTTCAGGCCATTGAGCTCTTGGTACTGTTCTAGAATTAAGCCTCTGACTTCATCATAAGTACAGACATCTGGGTCACTTGGGTTGATCTTACATAGTCACAGCTGGCTGACCCCTTTAGACCAATATCTTCTTTGTCTCAGTTTCTATTCTTCTATTGCCATTCTAAATGAGGTTAGAGAAGTTTTAATTTCTTCCTCTTTCCTGATATCTGAGTGGATTCTTGGGGTATACTTTTCCTTGCTGAATTTGAGTCAATGACTAAATTCTCACCTTTCTCTTTGAGTTTTAGAGATGCAATTTGGTTTCTCTTCCTCACATTTCTGGTTATCATTGCATGTGTCCTCTCTGTTTCTCTGGGAGCACTGGCCTGCCCCCACCTTCTCTTCTTTTTCCCTTGAGTTGCCTTAATTTGTCCACAGTATCCACATTCATATGCTGCTTCTGGGATTTTCTGGTTTTCTGGATGTTTTCTCTTAAAGCTAGGATGCTAATGCACCACAATTTAATTATCATTTCTCCTAATTAGAACCTGCAGTGTCAGCTGAGTGGGTGCCCACTATAACTTTTGGGTTGCTATTTCAAGTTCCTTTAGAGATAGACTCTCTCTATTTCATGCAAAGTCTTATCTGACTTTTGGGAAGATGACTATTAAAATTCTTCTAGGTGACTGGCTGACGAAGTATCTGAGTAAATTTGACCTTACTGCACTGGTGTATAGCTACTTGGATCTTGAGTATTCTTAGAGTTGACTAGTTGTGCTCTTTTTCTCTGTATTAATTAATTAATTAATTAAACAAATATTTCTTAGGGGCCTTATACTCTATGCATTGAGTTGGGCACTGGAGATGCAAATTATAACAAGACAAATATGTTACCTGTTCTCATAGATCTTATATACAGAGAGGTAAATAGACAATTGCATTTAAGTGTGGTAAGTGTTATGAGGCAGCATGTGTCATGTGCTATGAGGGCACAGAAAAATGGAAAGTAACTGAGATTGGTTAAACTGAAAAATATGGAAAATCAGCAAATTGATCCTCAGCTAGCAGGCTGTTAGGTTCTGTATACCCTTCCTTGTGGATAAAGACCTAAGGGTCTCTCTTATGTAGACTCAGACTCAACAAAGCTGGAATGGAGTCTCTGGCTCTGTCATTATTTGATGATAGAAAACATTTAGGGAATTAGTACACCTGGCTATTTCTATGTTAGACATTGGTGGCTTCTGATCTTATGAGCTCTTAAAGTGGACCTAAGTCTTGCTGGTCAATAACGAGCTAGGTCAGAGCCTATATGGATATTTTTAAGATTGGTAAGCAATGAATTCTTACATCATCACATCTCCTTTCCCCATTGGAAGGGTCTCTTTCGCCCCTGCTTAGCTTCCCCAAAGTTGCCTTGTTTTCCAATATCCACCCTGATCTTATGGACTTCACAGTCCTGATGACATCAATGTTAATTATTTCACTGACTACTTTTATGTGGTTCACCAGCTCTGATTCCTTGGTCTACTCTGTTAAGTTCCTCTTCTGCACAGTACCTGGCTTCTCA
>PVKH010038337.1:0-11084 GCA_004027955.1 Chaetophractus vellerosus | reverse complement strand
TCAAACTGTTAACTAAGAACCTCTGAAAATCCTCTCCTCCATAGAAGCAAATAGAACACTGGCAAGAGTTGGTAAAATCATCTTTATCTGAATCCTGGAAATTAACAAAAAGCTTGCAACAATACAAAGAATATATATTCAATATAAATGGCTGAATGTTGGTAAGAATAGCAAACTTTGTGACATTTTAGCTTGCTTTATTCCCACAACCTCTTCCCACTTCTGGTGTAGCCTTGAAAACCAACAACTTTCTAACTATAGTAGCTATGAAAAACAATAGCTAAGTAGTTACTGGATGGGTCAGAACAGATTTGGAGTTCCCCTAAAGTCCCTCATTCTCAAATAATTGTCATTATTTGATCTTTTTGTCAGCTCCTGGGAATAAGAGAAATTATTTTTATTTGACCTGACTCAGAGTTAGGTCAAAATATTATCAGCAACAATTTCTGAAATCACTACTGTCTGAGGCAGAGATAACATTTGGAGCAAATAAGATGATAAGCAAAAACATAAAAGAAAATCTGGGGAATAGAACATCACTGAAGGGTTTTTTAAATCTCTAACACATTCTGGGGACTATATAAGGCCATGTAAATGTGCAGAATTTACATGAACTCTGCACATACTCAAGAAAGACCGGAGAAAGCACCAATCTCTTACCTGTGACTGACATTGAGGCTCTGCACAAGCAGGACTTGTAGGCTAAGGCAGAGTTGTAAACTGCCTGCCAAATATTAATATACACAAAGAGCCCATTTTCAAAGGTTTGGAGATCTACTGGTTCAATGCATCAAAGAAAATCTTTGTATATTCATTAAGTGACCATAAGATAATTAAGCAGAGACTTCAGGGGCCAAACACAACAAAGAATAGAAATTTTACATAATTATTTCAGGTAAATCACTAAACAAAGAGCACAACATAAACAACAACACGGAAAAGCAAGAACAAATTAAGGGGGGATCTAATTTTCAGAGTTGTCACTTTAGATTATTTAAAATGTCCAATTCTCAACAAAAAATTATAAGTTGTGCAAAAAGACAGGAAAGTATGACCTATGTACTGGAAAAAAAAGAGTCAATAGAAACTGACCCTGAAGAAAGTTAGACATTGGACTTACTAGACAAAGACTTTAAATTAGCTATTTTAAATAAGGTAAAAGAACTAAAGAAAACCATTTATAAAGAACTAAATGAAAATATGAAAACAATGGATAAAGAATTAGAGATTATTAATAATGAGATGTAAAGTATATTTTTAAAAGAACCAAATAGAAATTTTGCAGTTGAAAAGTATTAAAACCAAAATGAAAATTTTACTAGAAGGGCTCAATAACAGATTTGAGTTGGCAAAAGAAACATCATCAAACTTAAAGATAAGTCAATTGAGATTATTCATCCTGAGGAATAGAAAGAAAAGAATGAAGAAAATTGAGCAAAGCCTCAAAGACTTGAGGAACGATACCAAATGCACCAACATACACATAAAGTCAAGAAAGAGAGGAGAGAAGAAGAGGGTTGTAAAGAACACTGGAGAGTTAATGGCTAAAAAGTTCTCAAATTTGATGGAAAACATTAATCTACACATCCAAGAAGCTCAACAAACTCATATAGGATCAATTCAAAGATATTCATACTTAGACAGTCAGCCAAAGGAGTGCTTATGCAAAATACCAGAAATTGGTTGGTCTTTATTAAGGGTGTTTATTTGGGGTAGAAGTCCACAGTTACAAGGCCATAAAGCATAAGTTTCTTCCCTCACCAAAGTCCATTGCCACATGTTGGAGCATGACAGCTGCTGACGTTTGCCAGGGTTCAGTTCTTGGGTTCCTCTCTTCCCCAGGCTGCATTTCTCTCTGGACTTAGCGCCTCTGTTTCCTCCACAAGATCAGCTGTAGACTATTTGGCTCGCTAGGCTTTGCTTCGCTCCACAAGGCCAGCTGTGAACTCTCAGGCAAATGGCTCATCTCCATCCCAGGGCCTTCTCTCCTTCCTCAGAACTCCAACATAAAAACTGCAACTCAAAACTGCTCTTTGCCATGGGCTTTTATATTTGATTCCCACCCCATCAAGGGGTGGGACTCAACACCCTACTGACATGGCCCAGTTAACGCCCTAATCATAACTTAATCATGCCCAGATTAGCAGACCAGTTTACAAGCATGATCCAATATCTATTTTTGGAATTCATAATTACATCAAACTGCCAAACTGCTACAGACACATAATAACAAAATGATTGAAAGTCAAAAACAAAAAGAATATTGAAAACAGCAAGGGAGAAGCAACACATCATCTAAACAGGATCTATAATAAGACTAACATCTGACTGCTCATCAGAAACCATGTGTCCAATAGGAAGTGGGATGACATATTCAAAGTGCTGAAAGAGAAAGACTGTCAACCAGGAATTTTATATACAGTAAAACTATATTCAAAAATGAAAGACAAATTAAAACATTCCCAGATAAATAAAAACTGGGGGAAAAATTCCAATAGTGGACCTACTCTATAGGAACCACTAAAGGGAGTTCTTCAGGATAAAATGAAAAGATACTAGACAGTAATTTGAATCCACATGAAAAAATAGAGTATCAGCAGAGGTACTTATATAGGTAAATATAAAAGATGTATAAATGTATTTTAGTTTGCAAATCTTTTCTTATTCTGATTTAAAAACAAGTACATAAACAATAATTATAAACTGTGTTGATAAGCTTATAATGTATAAAGATGTAATTGATATGACAATAATAACACAAAGAAGGGGGTAGGTAATGAAGCTACATAGAAAGAGAATTTTTATATACTATTGAAATTTAATTGACATTAGTCTGAATTAGACTGTGACACATTAAGACGTTAATTGTATGCCTAGGGAAGCAAATAAGAAAATATCTTAACACCTATAGTGAAATAGAGAACAAGAAATTAAAATGGTATACTAGAAAATATATATTTAACACAAAAGAAAGCAATAATCAAGGATAGAGGGACAAAGAAGACTTAAGATACATAGAAAACAAACAGCAAAATTACAGGTGCAAATTCTAACTTTCCAGTAATTACATTAAATAAAATGTCTTAACCACTCTGATCAGAAGGCACAGACTGGCAGAATGACTAAAAAAAAAAAAAAATCTGTGATCCAACTACATGCTGCTTATAAGATATACACTTTAGATTCAAGTAACCAAAGATATTGAAATATATAAAATGGTTTACCATGCAAATAATAATTAAAAGAGAGCTGAAGTGGCTTTACTAATATGAAACAAAATGGGCAATGCAAAAATTTTTACTAGACACAAAGAAGGACATTTTATAATGATAAAAAGTCAATCCATCAGGAAGGCATAACAATTCTAAACATATATACACCTAACAGCAAAGACCAGAAATACTGAGACAAAAACTGACAGAATTGAAGGAAGAAACAAATAATACACATTAAGAGTTGGAGGCTTCAAAACTACACTTTCAAAAATGAATAGAACAACTAGGCTGAAAATCAACAAGGAAATAGAAGACTTTAAAACCACTGTGAAACAAGACCTAACAAACATTTGTAGACTACTCCACCCAACAAAAGCAGAATACACATACTTCTTAAATGTACATGGAACATTCTCCAGGTTAAACCATGTATCAAGCCATAGAACAAGTCTTCATAAATTTTGAAGCATTATCATTCAAAGTATATTCTCTGACCACAGTGTAATGAAATTAGAAATCAATAACTGAAGGTGTATTGAAAATTTTGAAATATGTGGAAATTAAATAATATACTCCTAAATGACCAGCAGTCTAAAGAAGAAATCACAAGGGAACTTAGAAATTATTTTAAGATGAATTATAATGAAAACACACATACTAAAACATACTGCATGAAGTTAAAGCAGTGGTCAGAGGAAAATTTCTAGCTGTAAATGCCTATATTAAAAAATATTGGGACCTTAAATCACTAGCCTACTTTAAGAAACCAGATCTTAAATTTATAGTCTAAAAGGGGTCTTAAATCAGTAACCTAAATTTCTACTTTAAGAAACCAGAAAAAGCAGGGCAAAGTAAACCCAAACAAGGAAAAGAAAGGAAATAATATTAGAGTGAAAATAAATGAAATAAGGAATAGAAAAACAATAGAGAAAAATCAAAGTAACTAAAAGTTGGTTGTTTGAGAAAATCAACAAAATAACAAATCAAGAAAAAAAAGAGAGAATACTCAAGTTATTGAAATAAGGAATGACAGATGGGGCATTACTACCAAATTACAGATATGAAAAGAATTATAAGAAAAAACTATTAACAATTATATGCCAGTAAATTAGATAATTCATATGAAATAGACAAATTCCTAAAAAACACAAACTGCCAAAACTGATTCAAGAAGAAATAGAGGGGGCCAGCTGTAGCCCAATTGGTAGGGTGCCGGTTTACCACATGGGAGGCCCCAGGTTCAGTTCCTGGGGCCTCCTCAAGCGGGCAGACCGCCTTGAGAAGGAAAGCCGCCACAGGCAGGGCAAGCCACCACCGGCAGGGCAAGCCCCCACGGGCACGGCAAGCACCGGCAAGCAGGCAAGCTGCTGCGCGGTGAGCTGACTCGGCGTTTCACTGCAGCAGGGGGAGACAAGCAGACACAGAAGAACACAAAAATGAACACAGCAAGAACAAGCAGAAAGGGGGGGGGGATATGTAATAAGTAAAAAGAAAATAAAAATATTTTAAAAAAAGAAGAAGAAGAAATAGAAAATCTGATTACAACTATAACAAGTAAAGATATTGAATTAGGAACCAAAAAACTTCCCACAGAGAAAAACCAGAACCACATGCCTTCACTGGTGAATTCAACTAAGGGTTAAAGGATACGAACACTGTTCTTTTATCAAAATATAGAAGAGGCTAGAACACTTTCCAACACATTTCAAGAGACTGTTAGTACTCTCATATGAAAAGCAAAGAAAGATTTCACAAGAAAAGAAAATGACAGACCAATATTCATTATGATGATAGAAACAAAAATCCTCAACAAAATACTAGCAAACCAAATCCAGCAACAAATAGCAAGTACTATACACCAAGTGCAAAGTGGGATTAATCCCAGAAATGCAAGGTTGGTTTAATATACAAAAATCTATCAATGTAACACATCACATTAATAGAACAAAGGGCAAAAATGACATAAACGTCTTGACAGATACAGAGAAATTTTTGACAAAATCTGGCACATTTTCATGATAAAACCACTTACCAACCTAAGAATAGAAGGAAGCACCCTCAAACTGATAAAGGGTATTCATGAAAAACACATAGCTAACATCATTCTTAGTGGTAAAAGACTGAAAGTTTTTTTCCCAAAGTTCAAGAACAAGACAATGATGCCCATGTTTACCACTGTTATTCAACACTCTACTGGAGAATCTAGCCAGAGCAATCAGGCAAGAAAAATAAATAAAACTCATCCAGATTGGAAAGTAAGTACTAAGATTATTTACATTAACAGATGATATGATCTTGTATATGGAAAATCCTAAGGAATCTACAAAAATAAAACCTATAAAAACTACTAATGAATTCAGCAAGGTTGCAGGATATAAGATCAATACACAAAAAACAATTTTATTTCTAAACACTAGCAATGAAGTATCCAAAAATGAAATTAAGAAACAATTCCATTTATAATAACAGCAAAATGAATAAAATACTTAGGAATAAATTAACATAAGAAACATATTACTTGTGCAATGAAAACTAAAAAACTTTGACCATTAAGAAATTAAAGCCCTAAATTAATGGAAAGAAATCTCATGTACAAGTATTGGAGGACTTAATATTGTAAAGAAAGCATTACTTTCCAAACTGATCTACAGATTAAAAGCAATCCTTATCAAAATCACAGCTGGCAAAAAAAAAAAAAGAAAGGAAAAATACAAAAAAAAAAAAAAACACCCACACAATTTACAGCTGGCAATTGTCAGAAATTGATAAACTAATCCTAAAATTCATACAGAAATGCAAGAGTTCCAGAAGAATCAAAACAATTCTGAAAAAGAAGACCAAAACAGTTGGAGAACTCACACTTCCTGATTTCAAAACTTATTACAAAGCAACAGTAATCAAGATAATGTGGAACTTGCATAAGGATGAACATACAGAACAATGGAATTGAACTGAGAGTCCAATAATAAATCTTTACATTTATGACCAATTGATTTTCAACAAGTATGGCAGAACATTTCAGTTGAAAAAAAATAATCTTTTCAACAAATAGTGCAAATAGTGCTTAGAAAATTGGATATCCTAGCCAAAAGAAAGAAAATAGACCCCTGTATCATACCCAATCAAAAAAAAAAAATAAACTCAAAATGGATCAGAGACCTAAATTTAAGAACTAAAACTATAAAACTCTTAGAAGAAAACATATAAGCAAATATTTATGATATTGGATGAAGCAATGGTTTCTTAGCTATGACACCAAACACACAAGTGACAAAAAATTAGATTGCATCAAAATTAAAATCTCTTGTGCTTCAAAGGACATCACCAAGACAGTAAAAAGGTAATGCCTAGAAGGGGAGAAAACCTTTGAAAATGATATATTTGATAAGAGACTTGGGTCTAGCATAAATAAAAAATGAAAGGACAAATAATCCAATTAAGAATGGGCAAAATATTGAATAGATAATTCCCCAAGAAGACACACAAATGGCTAAAAACCTCATGAAATGTTCCTCAACATAGTCATTATTGAAACGTAAATCAAAACCACTGTGAGATATCCCATTACACCCATGAGGATGGCTACAATAAAAAATGCAGGCAACAAAAAGTGTTGGCAAGAAAATGGAGAAATTGAAACCCTCAGTCATTGATAGTGGGATTGGCAGTTCTTCAAAACATTAAATGTAGATTTACCACTAGCCCCAGCAATTCCACTCCTACATATAAATCCGAGAGAACTGAAAACATATGTCCAAACAAAAAGTTGTACATGCATGTTCATAGAAGCATTATTCATAATAGCCAAAAAGTTGAAACAATCTAATGTTCCTCGACATATGTATGGATAAACAAAATATAGTATATTTATAAAATGGAATACTTTTATTTGACAATAAAAAAGAAAGAGGTACTGATTCAAGCCATAAGAATGAACACTGAAAACGTACCAAGTGAAAGAAGGCAGTCACAAAGGCTCCATTTTTTATGATTCCATTTATATGAAAAGTCCAGAATATTCAAGTCAATAGAAACAGAAAGTATATGAGCATTTGCCAGAGCCTGAGGGAGGGAGAAATGGAGAGTGACTGCTATTGAATATGAAGTTTACTTATGGGGTGATGAAAATGTTCTAGAATTAGTAGTCATGATGGCTGCACAACACTGTAAATATGCTAAAAATCACTTAATTTTACACTATAATAGGGTGAAATTTATGGCATATGAACTATATCTCAATAAATTGATATTTTAAAAAATCAATTGATGCAATTTACTTCATTAGCATAATATGGGGGAAATCATATGATCACCTCAATAGATATAGAAAAAGCATTTTATAAAATTCAAAATCCATTCATGATTTAAAACACACACACACACACACACACACACGTAGGAATAGAAAAGTACCAAACTAGAAATACAGGAAAAAATCTTCCTTAATCTATAAAGAGTATCCATAAAACTCCTTCAGCAAACATCTTACTTAAAGGTGAAATATTGAAAACTTCCTCTCTGAAATGAAGAAACAAAAGGCATAAGGTTAGGAAATGAAGAAAAAACTTCATTGTCTGTAGATGACATGAGCTTGTACTTAGAAAACACAAATGAATCTACAGGCAAGCTATAAAAATTATTAAATGATTTAGCAAAGTCATTGGATACAAACTAAGAGAAAATGAAATTATAAAAAGTAATACCATTTAAAATAGCACCAAAACAGTACGAACTAAAAGAAAAACTATCTAGGAATAAATTTAACCAAAGAAGTAAGTACTTGACATGTAAAACTACAAAACATTATTAAAAGAAATCAGAAACCTAAATAAATGGAAGAACATTGTGTTCATGGATTGGAAGACTAAATATTGTTGTCAGTTTGTGGCAGTTTGAGATTATTTATAAAATCCAAAAAAGAGAGATTATGTTTAAAAACTGGTCTGTTCCTCAGGGCATGATACGCTTTTATTGTATTAGATTCAGCTAAGATGTCTTTGATTAAATTTTATTAAGATTAGGGCTTTGATTCAACCATGGCAGTAGGGTGTAACTCAGTTTAAGTACCTATCCCCTTGGTGGGCTATATAAATGCACACTCACTCAAGAACATACACAGAAGAAGATACACAGAGGAAAGAAGAGAGAGCTCCATAAACATGGCAAAGGTGAGAACTTTGATTCTGGGTCCTCAGAGAGAGCTGAGCCATTCACCTGATAGTTTACAGCTGACCTTGTGAAGAGAAAAGAGCAGCTGAGCCTGGAAAGAAATGAGCCCTATGTCAACCTACAGCTGAGACTGGAAGAAACTAGTATCTTGGAATCTTAAGAGGAAGAAGGAAGGCTGAACCCTCGCAGAGATTGGCAACCATCTTTGGTGAGAAAGTACCTCTTATGGTACCTTAAGTTGGACACTTTAGGGCCTTGTAACTGTAAGCTTCTACCCCAAATAAGTACCCTTTAGAAAAGCCAACAGATTTTCTGGTACTTTGCATCAGCATCCATTTGGCTGACTAATAAACAATACCACACAAAATGATTTACAGATTCAATGCAATCCCAACCAAAATGCCAACAGTTTTGTTTTGTTTTGTTTTTCTTTGCAGAAATGGAAAACCCAATCATCAAATTTATATTGAAGGGAAAGGGATCCAAATAGCCTAAACCATATTGAAAGAGAAGAGTAAAGTTGGAGGACTCACACTTTCTGATTTTAAAAGTGTTACAAAGGTACAGAAATCAAAACAGCATGGTACTGGCACAAGGACAGACATATAGATCAATGGAATTAACCTGAGAGTTCAGAAATAAACCCTCATGCTGATGGCCAATTGCAACTGGGACAAGTCCAATCAATGGGGAAAGAATTGTCTCTTCAACTGGGAAAACTGCTAGGAAAACTGGATATCCACATGCAAATGAATGAAAGTGGGTCCCTACCTCACACCATATACAAAAATTTACCCAAACTGGATCAAAGACTTAAATATAAGAACCAGAACTATAAAATTCCTTGAAAAAAATATAAAGAAGCATCTTCAGGACCTTGTGTTAAGCATTAGTTTCTTAGACTTTACACCAACAGCAGAAGAAATAAAAGAAAAAAAATTGATAAATTAAAAACTTTTGTGCATGAGACTTCATCATGAAAGTTAAAAGACAACCTACAGAATGGGAGAAAATATTTGGAAATCACATATCTGATAAGGGTTTAATATCCAGAATGTATAAAAGACAAAAATCCAGCTAAAAAATGGGCAAAAGGCTTGACTAGACATTTCTCCAAAGATGATGTACAAATAGCCAAAAAAATCACATGAAAATGCTCAACATCATTAGCCATTAGGGAAATTCAAATCAAAACCACAATAAGGGAAGCAGATGTGGTCAAGCAATTGGACTCCTGTGTACCATATGGGAGGCCCTGGGCTCAATTCCTCGGGCACCTTGGTGAAGGCAAGCTGGCCCATGCTGCAGAGAGCTGGCAACCTGCACCACAGAGGGCTGGCGCAGCAAGGTGACGCAACAAAGGGAGATGCAGAGGAGAGACAGTGAGAGATGCAGCAGACTGGGGAGATGAGGTGGCTCAAGCAGTTGAGTGCCTCTCTCCTGCACCGGAGGTCCTGAGATCTGTCCCTGGTGCCTCCTAAAAGAGAAAGATGAGAAGAAAAAGACAAGCAGACACAGAAAGAACACACAGTGAATGGACACAGAGAGCAGACAGCAAGTTCAAACAACAAGGTGGGGGGTGGGCAGGAAACCACAATGAGATAGCACTTCACATTCACTAGAATGGCTAGTATTCAAAAAACAGAAAATAACAAAGTGTCGGAGAGAATGTGGAGAAATATGAACACTCATTCATTATTGGTAGAAATGTAAATTGGCGCAGCTACTGTGGAAGACAGTTGGTGGTTCCTTGGAAACTTATGTATAGAATTACCATATGATCCAGCAATCCTACATCTATGTATACACCCAAAGGTGTTGAAAGCAGACACTCAGACACATATTTGTACACCCATGTTTGTAGCAGCATTACTCCCAATTGCGAAAAGATGTAAGCAACCTAAATGCCCATCCACAGATCAATGGGTAAACAAAATGTGGAATAGAAATATATAGTGGAATATTATTCAACCATTAAAAAGGAATGAAGTTCTGATACATGCAACAATATGGATGACCCTTAAAGACATTATGTCATTATGTTAAGTGAAATAAGTCAGAGACAAAAGAACAAATTCTGTATGATCTCATTAATATGAAATAATTAGAATAAGCAATTTCATAAAGTCTGAAACTAGCATAAAAGTTACCAGGGGCTGGGGTCGGGGAAGGAAATGGGGACTTAGTGCTTAATTAGTACAGAGCTTCTGATTGGTGTGATGGAAAAGTTTTGGTAATGGATGGTGATAGTAGCACAACATTATGAATGTAATTAACAGTACTCAATTAGATATTTGAATGTGGTTAAAAGAGGGAACGTTAGGTTGTACATATGTTACCAGAACAACAGTTAAAAAAAGAAGGACTGTAGAACACAGTGAGCCCTAATATAAACTGTGGACTCTAGTTAATAATTATAATAACATTGTTTAATCAATTGCAGCAAAGGAACCACACCAATGCAAAGTATTAATAATAGAAAAAACTGAGTGTGTTTGTGTGGGAGGTATATAGGTATTCTATAATTTTCTGCATGATTATTCTATAATAAAAATTGCAGCATAAAACAACAACAAAAAGAAAAGAAAACAAAGACAAAACCTAAGATGTGGTCAGTGAGGTTTTTGTGCTTTTAGAAAAAAGATGTTTGGGACACACATATAGCTATATGAACATATACCAGCCCATTTTTTTTTTTTT